>NW_021025612.1:1394842-1457342 GCF_004153795.1 Camellia sinensis | reverse complement strand
ACCTTCAAAGTTTCGGTTTCCAGAAAGCACGGCAGCTGCAATAATATCTGCAGAAGAAACCACAAATGATCTAGAGGGGGGAAAAAGCAGCAACAGAAAGTACACATTGTGAGAATATACTTGTCTATATTAGGCATGATTGTGTATATAATATTAGGCATGATTGTGTATATATTAGGTAGTATGGTTGTATTTCCTTTCCTGGTTGTATTTCCTTGTTCGGTTTAGGCGTTAGGGTTATATAAACTAAGGTCTTGATATAATCAATACACAATTTGAATATACAATACTCTTCAGGAACTTGCATGGCATCAGAGCCGCATTCGAAACCCTAGTCCTCATCTGAGTTCAAATCAACCATTTCATTTTGGTTTAAATCTCTGGTTCGTGGCCATCGACAACCTCCGTGGCCATCAGACGACCTCAATCTGAAATCGCAGCCGTGGTCGCGACTCGGCTGTGCTCTCTCTCTCTAGAGTCGCCTTTTCTCTTTGGCTCTAGAGTCGCCTTCTCTTTCCCGATTGTGCTCTCTCTGGTTCTAGAGTCGCAACACCTCTGGTCTTCTCTTATTGGGCTATCTCTACTCGTAGGATCTCTGGTTGTTTGGGCTAATACACTTTAAACCTCGTTTAGGTTTATTTCTATTTGACCCCAGCACAGCACTTTATGAATATTATAATTTTGACCCATTAATTCTAATAACCGTGTTTTATTATAATGTCATACACTAAAAACCAAGCCATCAAGTGAAAACTCACTGATGACAATTATGTCTATTGGGCTAGTGTTATGAAGAATTTTCTTTTTAGTAAAAAAAAAAAATGGGGTTATGTTTCTGGTTTTGTTCCTCGTCCATTGGCCCCAAAGGCAGAAAGATATTTGACTTCCTGTGATACTTGGAATTGTGATAATGCCCAAGTTCTGACCTGGTTTCATAATTCTGTGGATGATCGTATTAGAATGATGTTTTCTAAATACAGTACTGCCAAGGAAATAGGAGATTATTTACTAGGTGTTTCCTGTGATACTTGGGATTATGATAATGCCCAAGTTCTAACCTAATTTATAATTCTGTGGATGACCATGTTAGAATGATATTTTTTAAATACAGTTCTACCAAGAAGGTGTGAGATTATTTACTGAGTATTTATCAGCAGTCCAACTTTGCCAAGCGGTATGAGTTGGAAACAGCTATTCAGAGTGCTCGTCACAGCTATTCAGAGTGCTCGTCACAGCTCGTCAACGGGACCAGACTATTCAGGATTTCTATATTGAGATGATAGGTCTCTGGGATCAATTAGCTCTCATGGAACCACCTAACCTCAAGGTACTAGACACTTATGTTGAGTTTCAAGAGCAAGGTAGTTTAATGCAGTTCTTAACGGCTCTTTCCGCTCAGTATGAGGCTATCCATGGTGGCATCCTTTATCGGTCTCCTTTTCCCTTTGTGGATGCTATTGTTCATGAGCTCCTCTCCGAGGAAACCTGTCTTAAGACGACCAGTCAGATTCTACCTCCCTCTGTCTTCTTGGCTCTTGCTAAGCCTCCTTTGTTATCAACCCCTTCTCATCATCAGCTTCAAGCTGCAAAGCCCAAAAGGGGCCATTAGGTCCAAATGAGTGTGCTTTCTGCCACTAAAGGGGTCATTGGAAGTACAACTGTCCCAAGAAGGGATGTCAGCCTGCTCAGTTCTAGCCACCTAAGACACAACTCCACAATCCTGCTCCAAGTACCTTTCGGCCTCCTGCTGCTTATACTGCATCTGCTTTGACTTTAGATCCTGACTTGGCTTCCTTGAGTGCTTAGCTTGCTCAACTTCAGCATATCCTATCTATCTCTCAGTCATCCCCATCTGCCTCTGCTCTTACCTCTTTTCATTCATGTTTGCTTGGATCTTCTTCAAGTATTGTTGCTTCTATTTGGCTTTTTAATTTTGATGCCTCTCATCATATGACTTCTCACCTGTCCTTACTTCAAAACTGTATTCCCTCACCCGCTCCTATTACTATTAATACAACTAATGGGTCTGATATGTCAGTTTTGTCTATTGGGCATGTTTTACCCTCTACTATGTTTGTTGTTACTATTTTCTCTATTCTTTATGTCTCTCAACTATCTATAAGTTTATTATCTATCAGTCAACTTGATGCTTCTGATTTTGATGTTATCTTTTCTTCTTCTGTCTGTTGTGTGTAGGATCGGGTGTCTAAGAAGCAAATTAGGATCGACCATAGAGTTGGAGACCTCTATGTGGTAGAAAGTTTGCATCTCCCTTTATCCACCTCTCCAGTTGTACTTTCCTTGTTTCAGTTAGATTTTCAGTTGAGTCAGTTTTATTTATAGCATTCTCGCCTAGGTCATTTGTCTGTTGACCGCTTACGGTCTTTAGCTCAGTCCAGAGTGTTGGGTAAAGTTTCTCCTAGTCAAATTGATGAATGTCGGGGGTGTAAACTTGCCAAAGTATTTGCTTTACCATTTAATAAAAATATTTCTATTTCTGTTTCTCCATTTTCTCTGTGCATACTGATGTCTGGGGACCCTCTCCTGTTCTCACTAAAGGGGGTTCCGGCTACTATGTATCTTTTGTTGATGATTACACTCGCTATACTTGGGTTTATCTTATGACTCATAAATTTGACTTCTACCAACTATACCGTACATTTTAGTCTACGATCACTACACAGTTTGGGGCTACCATTAAATTGTTACGGTCTAACTTAGGTGGAGAGTATTTTAAAACTGAGTTATGTGAGTATTTGACCACTTTAGGTACCATTCATCAAACTTCCTGTACCGATACACTGCCCAAAATGGTCGTGCTGAGTGTAAACACCGTCATCTCTTCGAGACAGCTAGATCTCTCCTTCTTTCTGCCTCTGTTCTAGCTCCCTTTTGGGGGAAAGCAATTCTTACAACTACTTTTCTTCTCAACCGTATGCCTACCCCCCTACTCTCTGGTTGTTCTCCTTATGAGGCTCTATTTTCCCAACTTCCCAATTACTCTCTCCTTCGTGTTTTTGGGTCTGCATGCTTCGTCCTTCTTTCCTCAGAAAGATTAGACAAAACTTAGTGCTCGTTCTGTCCTGTGTATCTTTTTGGGTTACAGTCTTACTCAGAAAGGCTATCGTTGTTACGATCCTATTTCCCGCCGACTTTATGTCTCCCGTCATGTTGCCTTCTTGAAACGATTGTCTTACTTTCAGCTTTCCCCTCTCATTGCTCCAGTTTCAAAAGCGGATTTGGTTCTCATTGACCCATTTCCTTCTGAGATCCCGTCTGACGATTGTTCCTCCTAAACTTGTTCCATCTTCCCCTTTGGCTACTTTTCCTCATTCGGCTTCTCCTCCTCCTCCTCCGTTGTTAGTCTATTCTCGTCGCAAAGCTCCCCCTCCACTAGTTGTCTCTACCCCGGTTGCTGCCTCTTCTGCTTCTGAAGACTCTGATCCTGCTACACACCGATATCCTACTCGAGAGCGTCATCCTCCAAACAGGTTGGGTTGATCTAATACATGTTTTTTTACTTCCTATCATATTTTTTTTGTCTGCTATTCATTCTTTTTCAAAACCTCAGTCTTACAGGGAGGCCTGTCAGGATCCTCTTTGGATTCGAGCTACGGAGGATGAGTTTTCTGCTTTGTAGAAAACTAGAACTTTGGAGTTAGTTCCTTTGCCTGCTGGTAAGAATCTGATTCGTTGCAAATGGGTCTACAAAGTCAAGACTCACTCTGATGGTTCGCTACAAAGCTCGCTTAGTTGTCAAAGGTTTCTCATAGGAGTATGTATTGATTTTGAAGAGACCTTTGCCCCTGTTGCCAAGATGACTACATTTTGTACTTTGATCTCTGTTCATCATTGGTCTCTTTATCAGATGGATGTTAAGAATGTTTTTCTTAATCGCCATCTGAGGAGGTTTACATGCGTCCTTCCCCTGGTCTTCTTCATTCCTCTGGTCTTGTTTGTGGTCTTTGGCGTGCTCTGTATGGTTTGAAGCAATCTCCTCGTGCTTGGTATGATCGTTTTTAAACCGTGGTTTCTGAACTTGGGTTTCATCCGTGTGACCAAGACTCTGCCTTGTTTCTCCTACACATCTCTATTGGTTTTGTTTCCTTATTACTGTATATGTATGCTATGATCATTACTGGCTCTGACGCTTCTGCTATCTCTGAGGTCAAGCAGCATTTCTTCCGCACTTTCGAAATGAAGGATTTAAGACCATTGCAGTATTTTCTTAGTATTGAGGTCGCTTCTTCTCCCAACGGCCAATGAGGTTATTCACCGTGTCAATCTTACTAACACTAAAATTTCTGATATTTCCATTGAGCTTAATGTGAAGCTTAACACTACTGATGGTGTCCCACTGGATGATCTGACTTTGTATCGCGAGCTTGTGGGCTATTTAGTCTATCTGACCGTTACTCGCCCTGATCTTGCCTATGTTGTTCATGTGATTAGCCGGTTCGTTTTTGCTCCTCGCTCTCTGCATTGGGCTGCTTTGGTTAGGATTCTTCGCCATCTCCGCGGTACTATCTTCCAAGGCTGCTTGTTGTCTTCTATTTCTTCCTTGGATTTTGTGGCTTATGCTGATAGATACTGATTGGGCTAATGATGTTACTGATCGTAAGTCCACTTCTGATTTCTGTCTACTTCTTGGTGATTCCTTGATTTCTTGGAAAAGCAAGAAACAAACTGTTGTTGCCCGTTCTACTGCCAAAGCTGAGTACCGTGCTATGGCTCATGTTTTGCTGAGGTTGTCTGGCTTCGTTGTTTCTTTTCTGAGTTAGGCATTCCTCAATCCTCTCCGACCTCTATCTACTGTGATAACCGAAATACTATTCAGATTGCCCATAACACTGTTTTCCATGAACGAATAGAGCACGTTGAGATTGATTGTCACTTCATCCATCAACACTTACTGTCTGGTCCTATCTTGCTTCCTTTTGTCCCTTCGGCTCTACAGCTTGCTGACTTCTTCACCAAGACTAACACCATTGCTCGTTTTCGATTTCTTCTTGACAAACTCTTTGTTTTTTCGACTAAAACACCTTGAGTTTGAGCGGAGATGTGAGAATATACTCGTCTATATTAGGCATGATTGTGTATATAATATTAGGCATGATTGTGTATATATTAGATAGTATGGTTGCATTTCCTTGTTTGGTTTAGGCGTTAGAATTATATAAACTAAGGTCTTGATGTAATCAATACACAATTTGAATATACAATACTCTTCAGTAACTTACACACATAAGCCACTGGACAAGACACATAGTAAAGTTAAAACTCTTTATAAAAATTAACTAAATTTTTGAAACAATTTCACTTAAGAAGTACGGACACGGACACGGGACATGGTAATTTCAAAAAAATTGGGGACACGACAATAAATAAAAAAAAAAGTTTGCTATGTAGCTATGAAGCACGAATACTTCAAATAGGGTGACGTATCCATATCGTATCCGTATCGGATACCGATACTCCTTGGATACTCGCGGATACGTATTGGATACTTATTAAAAGTATCGGATACTTCTTAATTAATTTTTCATTAATTTTAGAGTATCGGATACTTAATTTTGAAGTATCGGATACTAAGTCATGTTTACTTGTTTTATGAAATTAGAATTGTAACATTTATTGCATAGTAATAGAATGTAATATAATCGCAAGTATAAATATAAGAATATTTTTCTAATACTTTGTTAAGTTCTTCGATAAGAAGAGCATAGTGAGTTAAATAATAGAATTTATCAAATTGATGTATCCTAATTATTTCTTGCATGTCCCCTATAACTACATAGAAACTAAGAATTAACAAAAGAATATAACAATGGTAAAATTAAATATCAATAAATAAATAAGCAAGTAAACTTGAATATAATATTTTTCACTAGTGTCAAAGGAAAAAGCATAGGGACAAGTTGTGAATTGTTCTATTATTGTAATATAAATATATTAAACTTGATACTGAAATGAAATATTTGCAAGACCTATAAAAAATTTAAAAAGTAAACAAGCTACTAGCTTAAATTAATATAAAATTCTTAAAGGATAGTATTGTGCATTATAAAATTATATTGTGATTTCTTAACATTTTTTAGCTTATGTGTAACTCACTATTAATAATTTTAAAAAATATATTTTCCACAATCGTATCCTAACCGTACCCTTATCCTATTTTTTTAGGTTTTGTCGTATCGCCGTATACGTATCTCGTATCCGTATCTATGCTTCCTAGCTATGTAGATTATTATTACACACAAAAATCAAAATTAACAAAAAGTAAAACTAATTCCAAAAAAAAAAATATCAAAACTCTTAAGCTGTAACTCTTCTAGTTGATTTCTTTCTTATGAATGATCTATGAATTGTTTAAACCTAATGCAGGTGGTTTGAAGACACAAGGATAAATAAAAAAATATATACATTTCAATGTGAAAGTGATGACAAGATCATTTTTCTCTCCATATATGACTAACAAATTAATGATGAAATGGGGGCTGAGTGTAATGTGAATTAAAGTCTGAAGGAAACCTAATGTATTATGCCAAAACTGTGGGACTTCTCGTATTTTCTCTACACCTCAAGGGAAATTAGTGTAACTCACCATTATTTTATTACTTTTCTCTGGAATTTATTTTTGGACATGTTTCATATCCATTTCAAATCCAAGTGTCTTGAAAAACCATATTGTTATTTTAAATGAAACATAGAAGCATAAAAAAGAATTATACCATTGTCCGTAATTGCAGAAGAAACTGATTCATCGAGATCCCCTGAATTCCCTATACACGTTGTGCAGCCATAGCCAACAATATGGAAGCCCTGCTGGTTAAAGTATTTTTGCAGGCCACTACAGACACCAAAGGCAGAGACAAAATTCAGTACCTGATATAAACATGATATGCATTCAAAGAATTAACTTGAACTAATAATATCATCCAACTGTTGCAACCAGTACCTCTGTAGTAAATATTTCGTTACAACTCCAGAACCTGGGGCCAGGCTTGTTTTTACCCATGGCTTAACCTGTTTCATCGATCATTACAAATAAGGTTAAATTCCAGATGACATTTTTTTTTTTTTAATTTTTAAATCCGTTGAAAATAAATAAAATGGCTTCATATGGTTTTGGACCAAACTGCTATTGTTACGAATCCATTCCAAACTTACAGGAATTATGACCACACACCTAATTGATGAGTTGGCATCAAAAATAAAAAATAAGAAGTTTTTCAAAATCAAATCTCAACACAAAAAGACAATTATACCCTTGTTTTCATCTTCTCTTAACCAATTTGAAAACCTAACTCAAACGAAACCTGATCCCTAACCAAGGAGGAGTAGCAGCTGCCACCGCCACACCGTCTCCCTTCCCATGCAACCCCCTCTTCCTGAGAAGAGAATCTTCTTCACCAATAAGGTCAGCCAACACCACCATCTCTATTAAGCACATAACATGCATCTGCATACATGATATACACGCATGTGGCCATGTAACTTGCTAAATAAGCTAATTGACTCAAGTTTCTGTAGCAAATACTTCTACCCCGTTAGTAAATAAACAATCCTTTGGGAATTGGGAAGCAACTTCAGAAAAAAAAAGAAAATAAAATTTGTGAATCCACAGTTATAAAACTATTTGTTTGGGAAAACAAATAGTTGAAATTCGGAATTGGGATTGGGATTGTTGGTTTTCACAAAAAATGAATGTGTGTTGGTGGTGCCTTGGTAGCGGGTAGGGCACTCGAAGGTCAAAACCATACAGGGTAAAACGGATTTTGCCTCTATTTTTTCTCATCTAATGAGTCACTGTGTACATCACATGCATTTCCACATGCATTATAGTAAGGAATACAATGCATTTTGAGAGCCAATACCAACCTCCAAGCCCAGCTCACAGGCTTTCTTTGCAACAAGACCAGCTCCAAGCATGACACTAGGGTTAGATGTGTTTGTGCAGCTTGTGATGGCAGCTATGACCACACTACCATGCTTGAGCTCAGCAGGCTGTCCATGGAATGAAAACTTTGCAACTTTGTCATGTTGTTCCTTGGGTACACCAAAGCCCTGAAGGAATTTGAAATGTAATAAAATCAGAAGAAAAGAAACAGCTAATGCACCTGACATCGCAACTCAACCACAAATGTAATTGATATGCAATGCTTATGTGTCACTCTTAAAGACAAGCAGCAAGTAATGTGAGCAGAACCACAATCTGGAAAACCAAAATTGAGTGGCAAATCCCAGCAATGGCATCTTACCTTGAATCCAACTTTGTTTTCAATACACGAATGCCAATCAGCCTTCATGTCTTTTAGGGGAACTCGGTCGTGAGGCCTGTTAAAAATAAGAAAGAACAATCCCTATAAGCGTACATCAATCTGCTACGCATTTGGTGTCAGCACCAAATATAAAGCATTACCTTTTTGGTCCTGAAAGACAGGGCTCTACATTTGCTAGGTCCAACTCCAGATTTGATGAGTATACTCTATTTTGTTGAGGCTGGATATTGAAATCATCCCATCAGCCTCAGATCTAAGAGTGCCAAGATGAAATACATACATAGAGGAAAATAACAAAATGAGCAATAAACTTTTTTCTACCTCACTGTAATCAACAAACATGTTGTTTGCACGCAAGTAAGCTTCAATCATTGCCACCTAATAATTATTTTATCAATAAAATTATATAAACAATCCAAAATACAAATATACCACAGAAAAAATGGAAAAAAAAAAGAAACTAGAAAAAGAAACGCACAGTCTCCTCACTCCTTCCAGTTAGATTAAGATACTGTAATGTGACATGATCTACAGGGAAGAAACCCATGGTTGCTCCATACTCGGGGGACATATTTGCAATAGTGGCCCTATCAGCCAATGATAATTTGGCCATACCCTCGCCTATATCCACATAAAAAAAGAAATTAGGGTCATATACATAAATGAAATGGATATAAAAGAAATTAGGGTCAAATACATAAATGAAATGGATATGAAGCAACCAAATTTCCTAACAAAATATTAAAACTAAAATACTAAAATTACCATAAAATTCAACGAACTTGCCGACAACACCATGCTTCCTCAACATTTGGGTCACAGTCAAAACCAAATCAGTTGCTGTGACACCATTGCATAATTTTCCAGATAATTTGAACCCAACAACACCAGGCAAAACCATGCTCATGGGCTGTCAAATGCAGATTACACATTAGAGGGGAAAAAAGAAAGGAGATTAAAAAAAATAAAAAGAAGAGAAAACAGCTACCCATTTCATGCATGTCTGTCTACCAAAGAATAAGTGCAAACACTAACAGCCAGCATATGAAAAATCATAAAGAAAATACATATTTATCTCAAAATACCTGGCCAAGCATTGTAGCCTCTGCTTCAATTCCTCCGACTCCCCAGCCAGCAACTCCTAAGCCATCAATCATAGTTGTATGGGAATCAGTTCCAACCACACTATCAGGGTACAGAATGCCATTTGTGTTGAAAACAACCCGTCCAAGGTATTCAAGATTAACCTGAAAATTACCAGTCACTTGCTAAATGCCAAACCTACCAAATAGTATTATAGAGCTAAAAAAAGGAGAAAACTTGGACTATGATTTACAAGAGGCTAGAGGTAAATGTGGCTTTACTCCAGAAGCCCCACAAATAGTTAAACATTGCAAACCTCATGTATTGAGCCTATGCCTATCTAATGTTTTGGCCCTTTTACGAGGAAACCATTTATACCACCTTAAGATCGAATTCTTGCACCTTGCCATGAGAATTTTTCTTAACAACAATATAACATCTAGAAACAGAAATATCCTTGATGCGCTAATGATGCCAAAGTCTTACCTGGTGGACAATACCAGAACCAGGAGGAACAACGAGCATATTGTGAAAAGCATTTGAACCCCACTTAAGAAAAGCAAACCTCTCCTTGTTTCTCTGAAATTCAAGCCCCATATTTGCCTGCACTGCATTTTCACTTCTTGCCACATCAACCTGAACAGAATGGTCAATGACAAGATCCACTGGAACCTGGACACAACATTTTTCTTAGAACACATGATGTGAGAAAAGAGTGATAACTATTCACACTGTAAGATGCAAAGGGAAGTCCTCTATTCATGACATAGTGCATAAACTGTTGAAGGAGATCGAGCGCACTACTCTTGTAGACAGGTAAGCTAGTTCAAAAAAATTAACATGCTAATTGCATATGATAAAACAATATATTCAATGAGCTTACATGAAACAGTAAAGTTTCTAGATGGAGTCAGCACACATTGCTGATAACTGAAATAGCATTAAGCAATAAAAACAACATTCAAATAATAGTGAAAATTACATACCAAGGGATTGATCTTGTTAGAATCACCTCCAAGGTTGTTCATTGCATCCCGCATACAAGCAAGGTCAACCACAGCTGGAACTCCAGTGAAATCCTAACAAACAGACAAAGCTTTTAAAAATGGAATAATGCATAAAGCTAAGTCATCACCAAGCTAATGGTATTACTTGTAAGAGAACACGGGCAGGCTTAAAGGGAATTTCAACTTGCTTTGGTGAAGTATTCTCCCAATCAACGATCTTCTCCACATCATCCTGAGTAACTTGGAAATTGTCGCAATTCCTTATTGCGGATTCCAAAAGTATCCTGATAGAGTAGGGAAGCTTGTCTGCAATGCACCACAAGATGTAAGAAGAAATTACTAATCAAGGAAAGATACCCAAAAAGAAGAATAAAACTAGTGAGCTTAACAACGGCAATAATCCCTGTAGAATACATTTTCTATGTGGTTGCTTAAACTTTATCAGGTATAGTTATGGACCTATGGTTGTTAGAATCTTGCTTTTCAGAATTCGATTCATATGATTTGATACGAGTTTCAACCAAAATGATTCGATTTATGTTGTTCCTCATTGAAAACATTAAACAACCAAAGAAAAGAAATACATTTTCCAATAAGAAAACAATAGACGATGAATTTCAATTATCAAACTCCATCAATATTTATCGTGTAGAATTCATTATGCTATTTATTTCTCAAGTCAAATATGATAAAAAGCCACTTAAGAAGAAAAATGCCGCATACTGACAACAGTCATTGGTCAAGGAAATAAGTTTACCACAAAGAAGATTACAAACAACAAATTACAATTTAGTTCTAAATTTTGAAACATCTAAAACATAAACATTTCTGTAAATAGTAACATTAGTCCAATATTAAAAACAAAGTAAAAATATATTCAGAGCATAGCATGATGCAAAACCCTACTAACAATATGTCAGTAAAATGCAGAATTTAAAAATACATACCGATCCTTGGATCATTCAGAGCGGGTAAGCTGTAGAATTTTCCAAACTCACCGCCTCCAGGTTTGGGAAGACTGGTAAAGATTCCCTTGAAAGGGTTTTCAGAAGCTGAATGGAATGATAAAAGGATATATTAGAATTCAAGACTCACTATTGACCAACAGCCATGACCTGAACAATAGTCCATGACTCTACAATGCAAATTTGAAGAATTACAGGCTTCGTTGTTTGGAAATAGGCTTTTTTAGTAACTTTTTGATTTTTTTTTTTTTGACTAAAATATGATATAAAAAAAACTAGTATGTTTAAGATGACTTTTTGATTTTTGACGAAAAGAAGTGCAAAAAGTTTAAAAAAAAGAGAATCTTTGACTTTCTGGTATAGCTTATTAGCCTTTTGATTTTTTTAATGACTTTTTAGCTTTTAGGCTAAAAAGGTTACTTTGGAAACAACCTATAAAAATTTTATTCTCTCTGTCTTTTGCACTATCTTTTTGTAAAAAATCAAAAAGTCATATCAAACGTACTAATTTTTTTTATATCATATTTTAGCCAAAAAAACTAAAAAGTTACTAAAAAAAAGCATGTTCCCAACTGAGGCCTTAAACTAATCTTTTAGCCTAAAAGTTAAAAGTCATTAAAAAAAAATTAAAAAGCCAACAATAAATTTTTTTTTTTCTTTACCTTTTACACATCCCTTTATAAAAAGTCAAAAATATCACAACCATATTAATTTTTCCACCTCATATTTTAGTCATAAAATAGCATGTTCACAAATAAGGCCGGATTCAAATTAAAGAATAACTAATATAGCACTGTAGCTAGAAATAACAAAATTATATGAGAACAGTAACACTAAAACATGCCACTGTCATCTAAAAATAAAAAAATAGGTTAAATTTTAGAAAAAAAACCAAGGATGATATCACAAAATTGTCACAAACCCAGAATCCATTGACCGACAAAGACTATGAAAATCAATGTAACTGGTTCAATTACACCCTACAAATAAAAAATAAATAAATAAATAAACAAACAAACCCTTTACATATCTTGAAAAGCCTAATCAGAAAACACAAACATAAAGCAAGTTTATCCATTTGAACAACTAATTTACAATAGAAGAATCAAATCCACACCCATTTTCAAACACAGATTGAATGTTCAAAATGAAATCAAGCAAAATGATTGAACAAAAAAAATGCGAAGAACCAAAACTATACCCATAGTAGAGATCTTTCGCTCGAATCGTTCGATCACAGGAGCGGAAGCTCTGATCTGAGACCTAGGACTCCACCGGGGGACCGAATGCCGGAGATAGAGTGATCGGCAGTTGATCGAAAAAGGCGAAGCCCGAGGGAACGAAAGTGAAGAAGTTCTAGAGAGAGAAAATGAAAATGAAGAGAGAGAAGATAGGAATCGAACCCTAGAAGAAGCTCTAAAAAGTGCAGTCGTCGATGATGAAGATGTTGATGGTGAGGAGATTATATACATCACGATTTTATGATTGTCAGACGGTCCGAGATACTAGTTCAAAAAAAAAAAAAAAACAAAGACGGTCCGAGATAATATGTACACATACAGTGTACATACACATATACATGAATGTGGGGATGTACCTGGGCCCTGTTTGGCAAAGTGGATAATTAAGGCTTTGTTGGGCATGTTTCTGTTTTAACCTAAAAAATAAAAAATTAAAAAAAATTATAACTTATATTAAAAAATTAAAAATTTTATTTTTCTATATTTTTTACATATCTTTTGGTAAAAATTTAAAAAATTGTTTTAAATATATTATTTTTTTACCTTATGTTTTATCTAAAAAATTAAAAATTATTAAAATATCATGTTTCGAAAGGAGGCCAAAATGTTAATGAGTGCTCCTTATATAAAAGGTATCATCAAAATATAAAAAAAATGTTAAAAATATATATATTTATTTCAATAAAATTGAATTGAATTTAGCAAAATGAGTGTTGTGTTCTTTATTTTATTCTTGTATTTTACTTATAACTTATAGACACTTGTTAGTAAGATCTATCAAAAAATATAAGTCAAGTATTTAATAAGTTATAAACAGAAGTTACATTTTGTTTAATGTAGATTATTATAAACTAAAAATTAATAATCAAAAAGTAGTAGTTAAAATCATTTCTCCTTCAACTTCAAAAAATTTAATTTTTTAACTTATTTAAGTTATTTTTGCTTAATAATCTATAAGTAAAAGTTGCACCGAATGACACATACTTCTAAATTAAAATCATCTATTTTAAATTGTAATATACATCTCCAATCTGACTCATATTCTCAAATTAAAATAAGTTATAATTAGTTCATTTAAGCTGTAACAAGTAGTCCAATATCTCTCCGTAATCCTCTTTTGGGCTTTAGTTCGAACACCTTATATGCTTTGTAATAAAGATTATTCATACAAAAAAATTAGTTTCATCAAACATTTATAAACAAAAAAATAAATCACATTTTATTTTATAAAATAAATAACAAATACAATTATAAATTTAAATTATTTATTTTATAAAATAACATATTATTTATTCATGTACTTATAGTTCCTATGTTTACAGTTATTTGATGTACTTAATTTTTTGCATGACTAGCATTTAGGATTATTTTAGAAAGTGTCAAAAAAATTAACTTTTTATTTAGTACAAAAAGACATATAAAAATATAGAAATGATATAATTCATATAAATTAATAAATTAGCTTTTTTGGCATTTTGTAAAAGAATTTTTAATACAAAATTTATAAAATAAATAATTCAAATTAAATTGAGTTTGTATTTTATAAAATAACATATTATTTATTCATGTACTTATAGTTCCTATGTTTACAGTTATTTGATGTACTTAATTTTTTTGCATGAATAGCATTTAGGATTATTTTAGAAAGTGTCAAAAAAAATTAACTTTTTATTTATTACAAAAAGATAAATAAAAATATAGAAATGATATAATTCATATAAATTAATAAATTGGCTTTTTTGACACTTTGTAAAAGAGTTTTTAATACAAAATTTATAAAATAAACAATTCAAATTAAAGTGAGTTTGGATGAGAGTCCATACAAAAGATACATGGAGAGGGTTTTTTTTTTTGTTTTTTTTGTTTTTTGTTTTTTTTTTTTTTTTTGTAAGATTGGAGGAATGGAGAGATTGGATATAGATGAAAGCGAGCTTTCATGGCAGGTTCCGTAAATACGGCGTAATTTTATTTTTTTAGTTTTTTTTAAGGATATGGTTTGAATTTGGGGAGGTACAGTAATGGGATTGGATTGTTGAGTAGGTGAGGAAGGATGACCGTTGGATGAAATCTTGAGGGGAAATCGAGGGTCAGGGGATTGTGGAGGAGGTACCCAAGAAGGGAAAAATGTTACGGCTTTTGAGCAAGGATCCTCTAGAGTGATTTTTTTCTAAAGTTTCCTAGAGTGCTACATTGTATGGTTGAGATTTACTGGCAAGTCACATCAATTTTTCTGATGTGACTTGCCAATAAATCTCAACCACACAATGTAACACTCTAGAAAACTTTAGGAAAATTTCACTCTAGAGGATCCTTGGTGACGGCTTTTTGTTTGACGTTTAATGGTTTGGAAAAAGTTAGGGATCATGTAAATTTTGTCATGAAAATGATCATGAAAGATTTATGATTCTTAGATTACCTTGATTAGTGTGTGTGTTTTATTTTAAATGTAATCCAAGGGTCACCAAGCTTTCATGATTATTTTCATGACAAAATTTTTATGATACCTAGCATTGCTGTAATGGTTTTGTCGTAGCTAATTATTTGCGCTACTGCCGACCCCACCTGTTTGGTAACATTCAAAGGAAGATTAAAAAAAACACCCAAAAAATAAAGAGGAAGAATAAAAGTTGATTTTATCTTTTAAAATTTGGAAAAATTACTTTGTATAATGGAATATCCAAAAGATGGAAACTTTCTTAAAGTGTCAATAGAAATGGAAATGACGAAAATAGGATAGCTCTAAATGCACTTTAATAATTAAGTTCTGCTTCTCATTGCTTTAAACATTTTAATTTAAAATATATATATATATATATATATATCTATACTAGCCTATCACTCGTGCTATGCACGGAATAATTATAGATATTTATATTTGTTTTAAATTTTTTTAGTATATAAATTATGTTTTTTAAGATTTTTTATAAAAATAATTTAACAATCTTATCACTAACCATAGTATATGGGAGAAGTTGAAAAAGGTATCTATAATTATTTGTAAGGGAAATTTTAAATGCTGATCAGTGAATTTTGACCAAATCAATAAATGCAGGCATGTGAAAAGACATGTGGATTGAAAACAGTTAATAAATGCTAATCAGAGAATTTTGACCAAATCAATAAATGCTAATTTTATTTTTATTTTTTTAATAAAAAACTTAGAAAATTCAGATTAGGATATTGAAACTCCCACAGGCCTTGGGGTTAAAAACTCCATTTTGCTTAATATATAGTATAAATAACATGGCAAAATAATTTTTGAAAATGTATAGAATTTTGTCCTACACACCATCATCAATGGTTTAGATCATTTCATCAACAAAATTGATGGTCAGATTTATTTGGTCCAAAATATGTTTTTCGCCATCTGTCCTCTCTTATCTCACCACGTCTCTCCTCTTTAATCATTCAATTACTCTCTGGCCTTGTTTGTTTTCAGAGGTAGAATTGAGGGGATTCATAATAAGGAGATTAATAGTGAGGGGATTGATAATGAGGAGATTAAATAAAATATTGTGTTTATTTTGATGATAGTTATTAGTGTAGGGATTGTTAAATTATTTTTATATAAAATAAATAAAAAACAATAAATCAAATAAAAAAAATTACAAAAACATTAAACATTAATGTTTTAAAAAAAATGCCCAACATGTAAAAAATTTAAAAATAAATAAAAATAAATAAAAAAATTCCAAATAAAATAAAATAAATAAAATAATGATTTTTACTTAACAAAAAATACAAAAAATTAAACATTAATGTTCAAAAAAAATTCCCAATATGTAAAAAATAAAATAAAAAATAAATAAAAATAAAAAATTTCTAATCCGGCAGACTATTTTTCTAATACCAAGTCTTGGAAGCCCATCTAAATTCCCTTGGGGAGGCCCATCCGAATCCGGAGCTCACTATCAATCCCCTCTCCATCTCTCAAAATAAACACAAAGTTAGTGGGTCTCACCTCACTACTAATCCCAATCCCCCCTCTAACTCTCCAAACAAACGGGGCCTCTCATCTCCCTCTCTTTCTCTATCTCTCATCTTCTTCCCTCCACAACGACAGAAGTCCTTCATCTCTCTTACAAATACAGCCCTCCTCTCTCTCTCTACATCTCACTCTTTGTCCCATACTCTTTCATTCCATCGGAGCCCAACCCATTCGTCGATGGTTTCTCGACATCCGGTTCTCGCATTCTTAGCATCTTACCCCATCAGTTGGTGTTCGTAATGGTCTCTACTCCCAACGACGACGCATGATGACAACGGCGATGAGAGAATGATTATGAGAGTAGTGAGTGTAAAAGTGTTAGAGAGAGGTGAAGTGGTTGCTATTGTTGTCAAGCTTTGAAGAATAAGTTATTATCTTACTTTCTCTCTCTACCCAACCCTAAACCCCATATTCCTCTCATTTCTTTCTTTGAATTTTTTTGGTCTAATATTTAGTTTGGTGGGTTTGGTGTATTTTGATTCACTTTTGTTAGTGTATTTTTCGTGTGGGTCTTTGTGTGCATACACTCACCCCCACCCGCACCCCTGCATACAATTGGGTATAAAATAGTATATTTATGTTTAACTAAAATAGTGTCTTTGTGGCTGTTAAAATAGTGTCATTAAAGGACTTCTAAGAACTTAAGAAAAGAAAGAGAAAAGGAAATGAAGACAGAAACAGAGAGGACAAAGAAAGGAAGATGTGTATGTTTTTTGAATACCACTTAAATTGTAAAGACATACATACATCTGTATGTATGTTTTTTTTAATATATTTGGTGTTTGGTTACTTCTATTGAATATTTTGGATTTTGATTTCTATTGAATATATTGTTACAATTAGATTTCTTTTTATGATTTATTTTTTTGAAAATTAGAGAGCTTGAAATATTTAATTTGGAAAAAACATTTAACTCTCATATATGGTCATTAATTTTTTTAAGGTTGTATGAAAATTCTCAAGAATATACAAATGACAGAAATTACTTGGTATATGTGAAATACATACATCTCAAAATTAGTTGGGACGAATATGTTGATAAGTTAAAATAAAAAAATAAAAAATGTAATGTCACCTTTAATTAATTATTTCATGTGCCAAGTATTTTTATATCTTAGCAAATATTCTTAAACACACATCAACAAAATTTATTTATATATAAATTTATTCTATTCTATATAAAGTGAGTGGAGGTAAATGGAGGTAGAGTTGTGCAAAAACCGCCCAATTCACTAAAGAGTGCTACTATTAACACTTGCCAAAATTCTTTGGACCCCTAATTTATAATTTTTTATTTATTACAATTATACCCTAAAGTAAAATTACATTAAAATGCATTATTAAATGGAATACTCACCTATCAAATAAGAACTAATACTCTATAATATTGGACACCTACCCTCACCCCCACCTCCACCCCCACCTCCATCTCCTACTCCAACTATCCATATTCCATGTTTGTAAACCATAAACCTATTACTCTTCATAACCAACCAACATAAACCCTAAATCTATTATTTTTCATAATTATCTTAAATCTTGAATGTGTCATCTCCATCACCATTATCAACCCTATTGAACGAAAAAGTTTTACTTCAAGTAGAACGTATACTTCATCACTTATTTCATCATGTAGAGCAATGGAGGACGAGAACAACAATTCTAATGAGATCGGCGTTCCATTAGTAAGTTTATCTGTCTTGCATTAACATTCTCAATCGTTTTCAGTCGTTCTTCTTTTATTCAAGCTGTTCGGTACTGGTTTGCCGATTGTTAGGATTATGTTTAGTAATACAGTACTGAACATAATCCTTTCGTTCAATACTCAGGTTCCGAACATTAATGCAGATAGTCAGCACTGTTGAACTGAATATAATCTTTATTTTTGGCACTGTTGAACTGAATAGAGGAGACGAAACAGAGAAGACGAAAAAAAAAACATAGGAGATGAAACAACAGCACTTTGTAAGGGGGGAAAAACAGCAATGAAACAACAATACTGAAACAGGTAGATTAGGTCGGTGCAGAGGAAATGAAACAGAGGAGACGGACGATCAAGTAACAGGGAAGAATAGGGTATGAAAAATTGGGTGGGTGTGCATTTGATTGTGAAAATATTATGAATATAGATAGATTTGGTAATAAATGGGGGTGTCCAAAAAAATATTATTAAAATTTAGGGTTTAGGGCAGGGGTCCAAAGAAATGGGGGGTCCAAAGAATTTTGACAGGTGCTAATAGCAGCACTCTTTGTTAAGACCATACCGATCTGTATCAATTCGTACCGTTTTATCCACTAACTGTGATTTAAACTTTAAAATTTATAATCTGCTCCGCTATAATTAACACATATATATTTTTAATTTATAATGAAATATCAAAGTAAAACTGAATGTGAGAGAGATTTAATATGTGAAATTTGTTACAAATTAGTAGTTATATATATGAAAAATATTATGTAACATTAGTTTGTGTTATATATATGAAAAATATTATGTAACATTAGTTTGTGTTATATATATGAAAAATATTATTCAAATTAATGTTATATATTATGCAAAGGCTTGATAATTGATTAGAATATTTTTCAATCCGCTAATTTGTCCAAAACCGCTCAAACCGCAATTTGTCAATATGCCAATCCATCAATACGCCATTCGATTTATAATTTTACTCTCAAATTGCCTCGAATAGCATTGTGCACACCCCTAGATGGAGGAGTGTCTTGAGAAGGGGACTTCTTAAAGAAATAGTGTATGGCCTGATGGTTTTTTAAGTGTGAAATTGATCCCTGTTTTTTATGTTTTTTATGGGACTTCTTAAAGTGAAGAGTATGCCCTAGATTATTAAAGGTTCTTTTGGGAAGTAGATTAAAAGTTGGCCTTTTGATTTGTTTTTGCTTTTTTTTTTTTTTTTTAAAAAAATATGTAAAAATGTAAAAAGGTGATATATTCAAAATAGGTTAAAAGTCAAAAAATGACTTTTTATCCACTTGTCAAAACACGCCTAAGAAGCTTGATTATTAATGATCCCTGTTTTTTATGGTTTTTATGGGACTTCTTAAAGTGAAGAGTATGCCCTAGATTATTAAAGGTTCTCTTGGGAAGTAGATTAAAAGTTGGCCTTTTGATTTGTTTTTGCTTTTTTTTTTTAAAAAAAAATATGTAAAAATGTAAAAAGGTGATATATTCAAAATAGGTTAAAAGTCAAAAAATGACTTTTTATCCACTTGTCAAAACACGCCTAAGAAGCTTGATTATTAAAAACATGAACTCAAAATTTAAGTAAATAAAAAAATGAAAAAAAAGCCAAGTAGCTTGATTATTAAGAGACGTAATATCATTAGAAATATTTATGTTTATTAAGAAACGTAACATCATTTAAAAAAGGAAAAAAAAAAAAGAAAAGTCGTTATGTGGAAAATGTGTTTTTTTTTTTTGTGGACAAATTTGAACTCAAAATTTAAATTCGATTCTGTTAAAAAAAAATTATAGTGATCTAAGTAGTTTATGTTTTACTATTAAAATGTAATCTTTTTACAAGACAAGTAAGAAAGAGAGAGAAAAGAGAGATAATAAGGATGGTGTTATTTGTTTAAAGACTGAAAAATAGTTTTTTTTTTTTTTTTCAACAGAACTTTTGTTATCCACCCTGGCAACAAAGCTCACGCAACATATTCTTACAATAAATTACATTTTTCAGTCCAATTCACCCCCCTCTTGGGTTGCCTAACTGGGATAACACATTTGAAAGTCGAAACCAAAAGGATCTATATTTATATTTTGACTTCAAATTTTTAGCAACAAATTTGATAAATTAATTGCACTGTGCCTTTAGCCACGGACATACACTAGTATATATATATATTTTTTGGACGCTTATCCTTAAAAATCCTAGAAATATACCACAAACATATTCTCTACATCTCAAGTCTAATAGTTACAACATAGAAGTAACTGTTCGTCTTCAAGGAAATCAAGTATTTTTTCTGGATCGCTGCCAAAAAAAAAAAAAAATCATTAATCTCAAATTCACATTAATTAACGTGGTAAGTATCGAACCCTAAGATTTCTCAACACTCAAAACCCCCAACATTGAATTCGTTGTTTTGCTTTCATTTTGTTACCTTGAATCAGTGGTTTTTGAAAATGCCTTAATTGGTTGGGCTATCAATTTTAGCACTCTAGACTCTGTCTGCCTAACACAATTCTACTACTTATAATTGCAATTTTAGCAAAATAGGATTGAATATGAAGATGTAAAGTGAAGAGAGTAAGAAGAGAAAGGGAATATTGAAACTGATTATGAATGGGGTGTTCAAAACACTTTGATTTGCACATTTTTTCAATATCAATTACTTTTGATAATTTTAAATAAGGACATAATAGTAATAAAAAAATTTCATTTAAATGGGGTGCCTAACTTGATTTTCGGGATGTAAATAGAGCCACTCCAAAAATAATATAAAATACATGGATAATTTTACCAAAATGCCCTTGCTTTTTTGTCTACATGTTTCCTTCTTCATCAGTTGATTGCAACTCCTTCCCACTCAGTCCAACCGTCCGCCATAGGAATGGTCATTTTCTCTTGGATTGTTATAGGGATAGTTATTTTCTTTCGTCTTGCTCCGCTCCCGCATCCCCTACTTTGCCTTGCCCTATTGAGTAGGGGTGTGAGCGATACGGTTCGAACGGTTTGAAAGTAAAATTACAAACTGAATGGTGGATTGGGCGGTTTGGGCAATTTTGGATGAATTGGAAGATTGAAAAAATATTCTAACAAATTATCAAATATTTATATAATATATAACACTAATTTGCATAATATTCTTTTTATATATAACACAAACTAATTTTACATAATATGTTTCATATATAAAATTACTAATTTATAACAAATTTTACATCTTAAATATCTCTCACACTCATTTTTACTTTCATATTTCATTGGAGGTTAAAAAATATACATGTATTAACTAGAGCGGAGCGGAATAGTTTGGAAGACGGATTATAAATTTTAAAGTTTAATCTACGATTAGCGGATAAAGTGGTGTGAATTGATGCTGATCGGTGCAGTTTTAGCGGATTAAGTGGTATTTTGCATAGCTCTAGTTGAG
The DNA here is from genome assembly GCF_004153795.1 of Camellia sinensis. Lineage (NCBI taxonomy): Eukaryota > Viridiplantae > Streptophyta > Magnoliopsida > Ericales > Theaceae > Camellia > Camellia sinensis. The sequence continues at coordinate 1,435,658 of NW_021025612.1, read as the reverse complement.
GAAGTGGGACGGGAACGGGTTTTGCTTACCCCACCCCGATTATATTTATTAAATATATTTATATGTGTATAATATAAAATTCATTTATTTTCACTATAATAAAATCAAAATACTAAAATATTATACTTAATATTAATTTTTACTCATTTAATTTTTAGGGAGCCGCTATTCTTGCTCCACTTTATTTCAAATACACTCATTTCTTTGTCTTTTATTATACATAATTACATTAATATCATTTCATAAAAAAATACACTCCTTGAAAAAATCAAAATTTCAAGGTTATTAATGTAACTATATATAATAAGGACAAAGAAGATAGTATATTTAGGCCATGTTAGTTTGGTAGATTAAGTTGAATGGGATTGTCAGTGAGAGAATGGTTAGTAAAGAGATTGTTCACATGAGAATTGTTTAGTAAAGGGATTAAGTAAAAGTATGTTTGTTATAATGATAGTGTGGGAGACGATTAGTGATGAGATTGTTAAAGGTGCACTTGGTAAAATATATATATATATATATATATATTTATATAAAATAAACTCAATTCACTCACCTTTTTTTTAATCCCATCCAAAATCTAGCCAAGCTAATCCCCCTACTGAGGGGGATTACTAAGCCCATCGAACTATTATTCCCCCTTCCAAAACACCACCAAACAAGCTGTGGGTGAGACCCACAGCAATAGCACTCCAATCCCCCCTTCCATGCTAGTAAACAAACATGGCATTAGAGTAAAATGGAGTGGGAATAGCGGCTCCTATTTTTTATCTAATCATTATTCATAATATACTACATTTTTCTATAACTTATATTAATATTTTTATTCTTCAACTTATAAAATTAACTTGTCTCTCGTCCCGCTATCACCAACTCCCGATTTGTCCCGCCCTTGATATGATTGGCAGTGCAAATTACTACAAACTCGTCCTAAATCCGAACTTTGGCCATCCCTAGTCAACCATTATTCTTTTCACCTAACTATGCCACTGCCTTACCCAGTATTCGCACACCTTCAACCAACCATCAACTCCTCTTACCTCAACCATACCCTTCTTGCATCACTACCATAACAAAAAAAATCATTTCTTACTCCTTCCTCATTGCACCATCACCACACCTAGCCCTCCGTCACCTCTTCTTCCTTATCAGCTTTGTAGGGGAGGCGTAATCGATTATTAAGAGGGTAGGAGAATGGTGGTAATTGATTGAAGAAGTAAAGGAAGGAAAAAGACAAGAAATAAGAGAGGGGGAATGTGAGGAGTATTTTGGTAATTGAAACATTGGATTTCATCTTTTTGTAATTTTTTGTTGGGTGATTGTACTTACAACACTACTTTACCTCTTTACACCCTACATCTCATTACACCACTAAAAAAAATATAACTCTCATTACACCCCCATTATATTACCAATACTAACCCCAAATTAACCCTTTCATCTCTTTACACCACTTAACTTTTGGAGGGAAAAGAGAGAAGCAGCAGCAAGGAAGACAAAGGGTTCGGACGCAGAGAAGGCCGGTGGTTCGGACGGCGGGAGGGGTTCGAATGGCGTTGTGGTCTATGTTACCGGCGTGGACGATTGAACTCATTCTTCTCATTCGCTAAAGGTAAGTGAAAAACTCTTATTTCTCTCTCTATATTGACAGACATATATATGTATCTATATATGTATCTTTATCATCTATATCATAATTTTTGTTGAATAAACAAAGAATAACACATTCCCAACATAGTTTTGGTGGTTTTGATCTTCTAATTTAATTGGGTTTGTAATTTGTGATGCTAATTTTGAATGTTGAAGTTCAAATTTTGGTCCTCTGTTTTGATCTTCTATGTTTTCATTTTGGGTTTTGTTTATTTTGCTACATAGTCTGTATATGGATACACAATTTTATCTTTGTGTTTGTGTTTGTAAATTTGTATTTTCTTTTTTGGCATCTCATATTGGATATGATGTTTGGTTTGGATAGAATTATTGATGGCTTAGGATACTGCTATTTTAGAGGTGCTTGGATTGAGTGATTTAATGAGAAATAGTAAGAAATTAAGTGAAAGAGAACTCCTTTCAAGAAGTTTCTTGAATTATGAAGTTATACATGATGGAACTCAAGACTGTTAAATTATGTAGCATACCAAGAACAAAATTAATGGAAAAAGGGAAAGCAAACTAATTTCTTTGTGATTTAGCAACTTCAATTAGTTCTTGGCTCTTGCTTGAATAAAGTATTTCTACTCTTTCTGAGAAACTGTGGCTAACTATTATACATGGTTGCTTATGTGGAGTTCTGCCTTTTGAACCTGTATCACTTGTTTCTGAGAGTTGTGAAATATAAAATATACAATTGTCTACTTACTCGCATTTGTTTTGAAGTTGGGTTGGATGCATTCGTGCTTAGAACTCAAATTGCAAAATAAGGTTACTACAGGACAAAAAATCCTGAATTATAATACTTACTTGCCAGTCTAAAGTTCCTTCATCATGTATATTTTCTGAAACAAGAAGCCAAAAAACCATTGGGAAAAACCCTCATGAAGACAGAAAGAGGATCCATTGTACTTGAGCTTGTAACTTCAGTGGAGTGCTTGCCATTCTGATTTGATGTCATCTGCTTTCTCTATTAAATTGTGAAGGAAGAAACATGAATGAAACACGCCTTAGCTCATTTGCATGACCTCTTCCTTATTCCTTGGAACAATGTAACTTTTATACTGATGCAATTTTCTTGGATAAAAAAGTTTCAAATGGTGCAAAGTTTCCTTTTCACTTCTCATTTTAATAATTTTTTTTCTAAAACATCATGTATTAATAAATCATGTATTTTGCTCTTCTATAATTAGAATTTTCCCCCTTTTTATACATTTGCACATTCAAATTTTTATTTTTAAATTGAATGTTATCTATGAAACACTACAACAAAAACATACTTTAGTGGCACTACACTAGTGGCATATTTTTAGAAAATGCCACAAAAAATGATATTTAGTGGCACGTTTTTGAAAAATGCCACAAAACGACAAACATAAAAGGCTCTAGTGACATTTCAATGAACAAGTGTCACAAAACTACAACAAAAACATACTTTAGTGGCACTACACTAGTGGCATATTTTTAGAAAATGCCACAAAAAATGATATTTAGTGGCACGTTTTTGAAAAATGCCACAAAACAACAAACATAAAAGGCTCTAGTGACATTTCAAAGAACAAGTGTCACAAAACTATAACAAAAACATACTTTAGTGGCACTACACTAGTGGCATATTTTTAGAAAATGCCAAGAACTTAACATGTAAGTGTTTAATAGAAATCTAATGCTCTAAAACATGACCAAATGTAAGATTTGAGCTCAAAACATGGTGAATTCATGGACTATAACCCAAATGTGGACATGCATGTGGGGAATTCATGAAAATAACTTCAAAACTCAATAATGTGCACATGCATGCATGAATTACTACTTAATTCAACATGTAAACCAATTCTTGACTTTAATCTTCAATTTTACCATGGACCATGCAAGGTATAACTTAAATTCACAATCAAAAAGATGATTTTCCTACCTTGGGTCTTCAATTCCAAGTATGGAGGCTCAATTATGCAATTCTTCTACGAGTCCTCCAATTTCCAAGCAAAATCTTGTTAAAACTAAGTTTTTCCCTATCTTTTACTCTCTCCCACAGTTTGGTCTCTCAATGGATGATGAAAAGATGCAACAAATGTATGAATCAATCTCAAGGTTGCCTCAGGTAATGAGCCACTCAATGGCAATTTGGTAATAAACTTAACTGATGCAATTTAATGTTATTTAATCTAATTTAATCAAACCAAATTAAATTTTAATTAAACCTACCATAAAATCAGATATATTCTTACTAGTATAAAACACAAATCAATTTCTGAATCGGTTGTCGATAAGGCTTTCAATTCGCAGTTTAAAGTCAAAGACATGAACAGGTCATTTTATCGCAAACAGATAGAAATACAAAAATAATGCAATACACATGTATATTAATTCCAAATCCTTCCTAGATTACTGTTAAGCATAATTAATCACGAATTAGCATTAATCGGAGGTCGGGGTCATTACAGTCTTCTCCCCTTAAAAGAGTTTGGTCCTCCAAACTCAAATTACCTTCATTCTGAATCAACATTGGGTCCAATGGGAAAAATTCTGGATATCTCTTCATCATGTCTTCCTCGGTTTCCCAAGTTGCATAGGTTCCTCCGTAGTTTTGCCAATCAACTTTTACCAATGGTATTTCTTTGTTCCTCAGCTTTTTAATTCGGCAGTTTACAATCTGTATTGGCCTTAAAAAAAATTTTAGTAGCCAAAAGTCTAAAATTGGCGACTAAAAAATAAGTTTAGTCGCCAAAAGTGGTCATTTTTAGCGCAGGAGAACTAAAATCCTAAGGCAGGAATAAAATTTTTTGGTAACCAAAATTTTGGTTGCTAAAAATGCATCTTCGGCGACCAAATCGGATTTTGGTCGACAAAAGTTAAGTTTTTTAGCAACTAAAAAATAATTAGTAGCCAAAAGTATAGAATTGGCGACTAAAAAATATTTTTATTTGCCGAAAGTGGTCTTTTTTTAATTTTGGTAGTAAATAGTTTATTTTACATAAATTATGTTCAATAAAATAATTATGTTTATACATATACTTTTATATTAATATGGATGTATGTACTATATAAATAAAATATGTTGCATATATAATCATGTGGTGGTATAGAGGTGTAGTGGGAAGAGTGTGGTGTATATTGTTTATGGTGCGGAAGGTTGGCGGTTCGAGTCTCCGCAAGATCGGATCAAATTGTTCTACAACGAATTATCGTCATGAATGGCACTTGATAGCGTCACGAATAGTGCCTACCATGACATTAAAGTGTCACTGAAGGGTTTTAGTCTTGATGGTGTAATGACACTTACAAGTGTCTCTAACTCTTTTTTTTAATGGTGCTTGATAGTGCCACAAATAATATCTACCATGGCATTAAAATTTCATTGAAAGTTTTCAGCCATGATGGTGCAGTGACACTTGCAAGTATCTACCGTGGCACTCGTATCTACTGTGGCACCGATAGAAGTGGCACTTGTTCAAAATGCCACAAGACCAAAAAATGTCATTAGAAGAATAGTTTTGTGGCACTTTTAAATATCACTAAACTAAGAAAATGTTGTAGTGAAATTATGGTTTCTTTACTGATATTGTTTACATCAGTTATTTAATATATTCGAGTTTTTGCTAATATTAGATTTAATATTTTTTTTTTCTTACATAGAAATGGTTAGTGGTATCTCACGTAAGAGACAAACGACATCCAGCAGAAGACGTGCTAGGCAAATAGAACTTGAAGCATTGGAAGTGAATGTCCTTATGGAGGAGGATGACCGTGTTGATGTGAACAATGATTATGTTGACGACGATGTTGGTGTTGAGGATGACGATGTCGATGATGATATTGGTGTAGAGTAGGGGTGAGCAGCGGATATATCGATCCGCCCAAACCAATCAAACCGAATCGATCCGCCGCATTTTGGACAGATGCGTAATAACGAACGGACAGTTGTGGATTAATTTTTTCCAATCCACCTAGTTTTGGATGGATGACGGATTTAAGGTTCCTTTGGTCGCAACCCAACCACCAAACCGCGAGCACCCCTAGCAATTTGTAAGCCTTTGTGTTTTCAATTTGTTTAGATATTTTATTTGTGTTTTCAATTGAAAAAAAATTAAATATTCTGTTGAAAAATAGTTTTCAACTATAATATATTTTTTGAATTTGAAAAAAATAAATGTATCATTTATCTATATTTTTTGGTTTGTAAATCTAACTTTACAAATAATAAATAAAAAAGGTGATATATGCTGATTGGTTTTTGTTTTCAAAAACAGATATAGATGTAACAATACAGAGGCATACAATCTCTACTACTGCTCTGTTCATAATAAATAAAAAAGGTGATATATGCTGATTGGTTTTTGTTTTCAAAAACAGATATAGATGTAACAATACAGAGGCATACAATCTCTACTACTGCTCTGTTCATGGTTTTGGCGGTTTGAATTATTTTTTTTTATATTTTAAGAACCACATATTGTAATTTTTTATGTGGATGAGGCATGTTGTGATTATAATATGTAAATGAGGCATGCAATGATTGTAATATTCTAAAATTTCAAACTTTCTTTCTTTAGATAAGACATGCAGTTATTGTAATACTTTTTTAAGTCATTAATTGTTATATTTATTTATTATTATTATTATTATTAGGAAGTGCACAAGTTGAATTATGTTGAAAAATTATAAAATTTTAAACTGCCAAACCGATGCGCATCCATTCGCCAATCCGCTCAATCCACATCCGCTAGATTGGCGGACGGATGCAGATTGATTTTCTCCAATCCGCCAATCTAGCGGACGAATGACGGATTTGAAGTTCCGTGACCGCAACCGACCCGCGCCCACCCCTAGTGTAGAGGCTGACCTCATGGAGGACGATGTTGGTGTGGATGATGACAACACATAACTAGTTTCGAGTGCTTCAGAGGATCCTTCATTGCTAATTAGCTTCCGTAACCATGTTGTTGCCGCTGTTTGGAAGAAAAATGTATTTTTTGATTTTTTTTGCTAATAAATGTATTTTGCTAATTAGCTTACATTTAAAAAAATATTGAATGTGCAAATGAATAAAAAGGGGAAAATTCTAATTATAGAAGAGCAAAATACATGTATTAATAATTTTAATAAATTCTAATAATTTTTTAAATTTTAATAAATTAAATACATGTATTTAATATTTTCTTAAATATGTTTAATTACATTTAAAAACATTTAATAAATGTATTTTGCTCTTCTATAATTAGAATTTCCCCTTTTTTATACATTTGCACATTCAATATATATATTTTTAAATTGAATGTTATCCATGAAATTATGGTTTCTTTGCTGATATTGTTTACATCAGTCATTTAATATATTCAAGTTTTTACTAATATTAGATTTAATGTTTTCTTTTTAACATAGAAATGGTTAATAGTGTCTCACATAAGAGACCAACGACATCCAACAGAAGACATGCTAGGCAAACAGAACCTGAAGCATTGGAAGTGAATGTCCCTGTGGATGAGGATGACCATGTCGATGTGAATAATGATTATGTTGACGACGATGTTGGTGTGGAGGATAACGATGTCGATAATGATATTGATGTAAAGGCTGACCACATGGAGGACGATGTTGGTATGGATGATGACAACACATAACTAGCTTCGGGTACTTCAGAGGATCCTTCATTGCTAATTAGATTCTGTGACCATGTTGTTGCCGCTGTTTGGAAGAAAAATGTATTTTTTGAATTTCTCAACAACAAACTAATCATATGTGCTATATGCTTCAAATTATTTATATGTTTTATGTAAAATGCAGGAACGAGGACCTCTTAAATGTTTGAATCGTTCTCGAAAGCTTGTCAAGTGACCATGGATGTCACCAACAGTCGAAAATGCTAGGTGGAGACATTTGGTTGAGCAGTCTGGTCTTAGTGTGATTATTGATCACACATATTTGCATAGCAATAGAGTGGCAATATCTGCACTCGTCGAAAGGTGGCCTCCAAAGACAAATACATTTCACATACCAGATGGTGAGATGACAGTCACGTTAGATGATGTGCGGACCATACTGGGCATTCCAGTCACTGGCAGGGCTTTGTCATGTCCTAAGTTAACAAGATACGATGATGTTGAACTAGTGAGTGCTACTTTGGAAGTGCCAGTGAATAATGCATTTACAGAATTAGTTCAATCTCGTGGGCAATCCGTGAAGCTAGAGTGGTTGAGAATCATATTTCATGAAGTTAAAGATACATATGATGCAAATTTCATACAATACGCAGCCAGAGCTTACTTGCTATATTTATTAGGTTGTACCATCTTCGCTGACAAGAGTAGGACTCGAGTACCCGTTGCTTACTTGCATATGTTGACTAACATTGATACTGTTAGCTCATATGTATGGGGTGCTGTAGCTTTGGCATTCCCATTCCTGTATAGATAATTAGGACTTGCTAGTAGGATAGGTGTTAAGCAGATTGTTGGTTACTTGAAGCTCTTAGAAGCATGGATTTATGAGCATTTTCGTTTAGGAAGACCTCATCCAAATTTGTCCTATTTTGATGCACAACCTTGTGCTTGTCGTTGGAGTCCGCGGAGAGATGGGGGTTTTACAGAAAACCACTTGTAGACATTACGAGAGCAGCTTGACATGTTATTTGCTAATGAGGTTAGACATTTTATAATAGTTTCATATTGTAAAAAAAAGTAAGATTCTATAACTAACATTATGCATTGCATATTTGTAGATCGAATGGGATCCATACCGTTTATGTAGGACACACCATCCACTTCATGAGATTGCATATTATACTGGATGTTTGAAATGCTTTAATATTGTTGAACTCTATCACTCAAATAGGGTTTTGCGAAACCATTCCACCAGCACCATTATCTCTTGTTCGAGCTACACGAGGCAGTAAACCAGGACAGTACAGAATCATGTATTAATACCATGACATGATATGGGCGCAATGGGAGAATCATGTGTTGTCCATTAATGCTCGTAGTGTGCCTGTGCAGCAAAGCCCATCTGAATGTGTACGAGGATACCGTCAATAGTATGCTTGTGTTTCGCACCGGGTTGTTCAAAATCCTACGCATCACTCTCAGTTTGATTCACGTGTTCAACGTCCTGAGAATGATGTTAATATGGATCTTGAGCGGGTAAGCGAATTGTGAATTAACTTATTTCACTTTTAAGTAGTTCACCATAAATCAAACACTAAGTACGATTTTTATCAATTTTTTTTTAGTGTAATGATGCTGCTTTCAGTGTTGGTGCTGCAGTCCATAGGCTCGATCGTGATGAGTGTGTCTTGCACTCTGACATGCTGTATGAAACCATTGGTAGGATGCTGCAAGTTCTTGATGGACAAAGTTTGGGATCTACATCGACACGTACAGAGCATCAAGTCTACTATCGTAAACGTCGTAGGATGGACCGTACATGAGGATTGGGATTTATTTATTTGTTTGTTTATTTTTATGTCATAGTTATGTGTTGACCGTACATGAGAGTTGGGATCTAGTTTTTGTTTGATGGCATGGTTTTTGTGAATGCCTAGCTCGTATAGAGTTTGGGATATACTTTTGTGTTGACCGTACATGAGAGTTGGGACCTAGTTTTTTTTTTTTTTCATGGTTTTTGTGAATGTTTTTATGGCATAGTTTTTGTGAATGCCTAGCCCGTACAAAGTTTGGGATATACTTTTGCCTAATGGCATAGTTTTTGTGGATGTCTTGGAATTTTTGGTAAACTGGATGTTTGGTTAGACAAGTAATGAAGTGCCATACTTTTGTATGAATTTTAAACAATTTCACATCTATTTTGTATTTAATATTTATGTGATAATTTTAATGAAAAACTATTTTGGTGAACATATAGATTTGTTATTGTTTATAATACATTGTAATGATATTAAAGTGTTTTGGAGTGATATGGTACCATTTTCTGGAAGTAACATTGTTTTTGTCAGTGCTATGGGCCAGTTCAATAGCACACTGCTAAACAATTTCCATTATTCCGGTGTCCTGTTGCCGAAAAAAATAGATCTCTCCAGCATTTTGTTACTATACATTTACAGAGTCACCTTCTCCTAAACTATGTTTTTTAATTTGTGCTGGGGCTGTTCGGTAATACAATGCTAAACAATTTGAATTACTCCAATGCCATGTTACTAGATAAAATATTTTTTCCCAGCATTATGTTGTCGTTCAATTGGATAATTTCAGTTTGCTTCACAACAAAGTCAGTGGAGCCCACATTGAAGTGTCTGTTCGGTTACACAATGCGAAACAATTTACATACCTTTGATGTTATAACGCCAGAATAAATTGGTTTGTCCAGTGTTTTGTTGCTATACATTTACAGAGCCACTTCATTCCAAATAATGTGGTAATAATTTCTGTTGGGCCTGTTCGGTAATAAAATGCTAATGAATTTCAATTATTCCAGTATCGTGTTACCAGACAAACTATTTTTTCCCAACATTATGTTGTCAAACAATTGGATAATTTCAATTTGCTTCACAACAAAGTCAGTGGAGCCCATTGTGAAGTGTCTGTTCGGTCACACGGTATTAGACAATTTACATTTTTCCGGTGTTATGTTACTGGAAAAAATAGGTTTGTCTAGCGTTTTCCTCCTTAGATAATCTGCCAGCAAATGAGTGTCCTTCAAGATGTTCAACAGACGGATGATTGTGCACTCCGCATAGGACATGCAACATCCATTCATAATTTGTAGGTAATTTTTTCCCCCTTAATAGAAATGGACATCCACACTTTTTAGAACCTATCAACCCCAATCGTTCCCTCTTGATCTTCCTGTTGTCTCTATAGTAACCACTTCTTTCACAAGCAAGGGTAAGTCTTGGTTTTCTGTCATTACCTCCCGCATCTGATGTCTTTATAATAATGACAAATTCAGTCTTCTTCCCAACGTCAAAAGGCCATTTAATTAATGCTTGACGATTACTAAAAATCTAAACATGATAAATATATTTATACGTCAAATTATTAATAAAACTCAATACAAATTAAAAATAAGAAAAAACCGTATTCGTAAAAAACTTAACAAACCTTGTCTGTAATGAATTCATGACTAGAGTCCACTAATAATGCAGAACTTGCGTTATTACAATGAGTATAAGTATAATCCTTCCAAGCAAGAAAATAAAAAATATAAAAAAATGAAATTGAAAATACATGGTAATGAGTAGCCGAACAAATTTAAAAAATTCGGCCTTATATTACCGGAAATGTATCTTTTATTCAGCAGCTACCAAATTTATATTTTTTTGTTCGGCATTGTGATGTCGGACTATGTTATTTTGTTCGATTTCGAAATACCGAACAAACGTCGAAGACCAGCCTAGAAAATTGAAACAAAAAACCCTACCAAACTTATAAAAATACTTACTATTTCACTTTTTTGATGGTTCTTCACTACCATTTCTTCATCCATTGCTTTCTTTGATAATCAAAACACTATGATTCTCACTTTTTGAAAAGAGATATGTAAGAGAAAACAAAAGTTGAGAAAGGAAAAATAAGAGTATGGATTGAAGACCAAGGGGAGTAAGGAGATAATAAAGTATATTTAATTTTAGGGTTTTGTCCTTAAAAGTAATTTCACACATGAACAAAATTGGAAGAAAAAAAATCTCATATAGATGGTGCAAAGAGATAAAAGTAGTGGTGTAAGTATAATTACCCTTTTTTGTTATTCCTCACAGTTTGGCAATTATTTGACCAACAATACTAGAGATATCAAATTTTTTATTAAACACTCACATGAGTGTGAGTCTCACATGAATATGAGTCCCACACCCATGTGAGTGATTTGATAAATTTTTTGATAATTTTTTTTGTATCCCTATCATTTTTCTTATTTGACCCAAAGTTCATTTTTATGTAGTTTCGTATAAAATAAAATGAAAAATTGTAAAACTTTATTTTAATATTTTATTTACAAAATTTTAAGATTGAAAATTTAGGTTTGCGATTTTCAATTTTAAGCTAATCAAGTTATAAATAAATATAACCAAATGAAGGTTTGGTTTGGTTTTTTTATTTTATTTCTTTATTTCATGTTTTACTTTGATAACAGATATTTAAAAGCTCTTAGTATTTTCATATATATATATATATATTTTAATGTTTATTTTCATCAAATTAATCTATAATTTTTCAAAAATAAATTTAGATTTTTGTTTGATATTTATTAAGAGATGTTGTCAAGCAGGGGAAGACCTACTTTTCTAGACACATTTATTTATTTATTTATTTGATGATGACCTCGTCGTTGAAATTAAAAGGGAGCGTGTAAGACATGAGACATTTGAGACTTGTGCTGTCATCATTTTTTCTTATTGGTAGGTAGAGTGGTGGTAGGTAAAGTGGTGGTATCATTGGACATCTGGAGTTCACTTACCCCACAAAAAAGCATTAAAAAGATTCTTTGAGTTTATATGATTTGGATTCATTTAATTTTAAATATTAAATAATTTAATTAATTTAATAAATCAGATTGAACTATATAAACCAAACTAAAGCTAAATTTTAAGCCAAATTCAAACTATGTTTTAATTTATTTTTGAACTAAATATATTTTATTCTCCTCCTGCTCATGCCTGCTTTTCCTTTTTCTTTTTTTCTTTTTTTATTTATTTTTATTTTTCCCAACATTAGGTAAGGTAGTGAAGTGATTGGACTATCGATTCCATATAAGCAAAACAACAAATTAAGGTCACGTTTGTTAAAAGATTTAAAATAGTTAAAAAATCATTATAAGTTATCATATCTTACTTTTTTTGTTTATAGATCTTTTTTTGATATAAAAATTCAAAAAATCAATTAAAATAATTAATTTCCAAACAAACTCTAAAACTCTATTTTGATCTATTTTTTATTTTTTAATGAGTTTGTACTTATTTTTATTTTATTTATATTTTAAAAAAATGTAAAAAAACAAATGTATTTGAGAAGTTCAATAATGTTTTACTTTCTGTGAATGAAAATTTTCAAGCGACTTTTTTTTAATTGATGACAAATATTTTTTTTAATTTATGAGTTTGACATAAAACTATAAAAATAACAAATTTTTTTTAGTTTTTTTAGCTTCAATGATTTTTATTTCAAAATTATGTCAATTTCTTGTTCACTTTTCAAGTTTGTATGGTATAGATGAATCTAAAATGTTAAAAAAAAAAGGGTTTATTTAAGACAATAAAAAAAAAAGAGTTAAAAAAACCAACTATTTTTAATTATTTCTTTTTGTCCTTTTTAACTTTTTTTCAAACTTATTTATTTATTTATTTATTACTTCTACGGTCTATCAGGTTGAGTAAAACCCAAAAGTGTATCGTTTTTTATTTTTTAATTTAAGTTTATTAAAAATAAAAATAAAAATCAATAAAAAAGGCAACACCAAACACTCGCTTAGGTTCTATTTGGGAATTAATTATTTTACTGTAATTAATTTTTTAATTATTTTCAAAAATATATATAAAAAATAGAAATAATAATATAATAAATTATAATAACTTTCTAATTTTTTAACTATAAACTTAACTCCCCAAATGGGGCCTTAAAAAAAATGGGCCCATAAAAAAAATTGACTGTTTTAGAATACCCCAAACAAGTCGTTAGAGGAAGAAAGCTAAAGAATCATGCTCTGGTAGGACCGTTGACTGATGTTGCAGTCAGTGCGTCCGGATCCTCTAGAGTCATCCTCTAGAGTGGTCCCTTAGAGTGCAACACGTGTCCCATTAACGCATCCAACGGCTGAGATGATCCCTCACCAAAACGGCGTCGTTTTGGTGAGCCAGACCAAAAAAAAAAAAAAAAAAAAAACCATACACTGTAGCACTTTAGAAAACTTTAAGAAAAAATCACTCTAGAGGATCCTCGCTCGTAGTGAACGACGAACAAGCAAATGCGTCTGTCAGAATTTTAATAAAAATGACAATTCGCTGATTTGAAAGCTAATGTCTGAATTTAATATTCAAAGTACAATATCCACAATCGTTAACATGTTACTCTGGCCCAGTGGTCGGTTACTGGGCCTGATCCTTAGTGTCAGCCCTGGCCCAAAGGTTATCCTGCTTCTCAAGCCAAGCCACTACATCACGGATGTCGGACAAACATCATGTTGGGCCGGCATAAGTTAGAAAAAAGAAAACAAAAAAAAGAAGGGTTGTTTATATAGTGATCCACTAAACTATTAAAAAGTATTATTTTGATTCTTTAAATTATAAAAGCGTATAAATATACCCTCTACATTATTAAGAAGTATCATTTTATCCTTTAAAATATAAAATATACAAATAGACTCAATTGGTACACATTTATAGTCTAGAGGGTCTATTTGTATGTTTTTATAGTTTAGAGGGGCAAAGTGATATTTCTTAATAGTTTAAGAGGTCTATTTATATGCTTTTATAGCTTAGGGAGTTAAAATGATACTTCTCAATAATTTAAAGGATTTTTATGTAAATAATCTCAAAAAAAAAAAAAGTGCATTGCTATTAACCATTACCTTTCATCTTAGAATCCCCACTTCATTTATTTTCTTTTTTAATTCCAATGTTGTCCCAATCTAAAATTCCAATTTTACCCTCATTCCTAATCTTCTAAGCCTAATTTTCTGAACTCTAACCTAACCCTAATCACCTCTGGCAATACTACCATCTCCGACCACCTCTCACTGTCGCAACCACTATAATCTCTGACTACACTTCATCACTGCAACCTCTATCATCTCTGCCCACTCTTCACCATCACAACCACCACTCCCTCCGTCGTAATCAACCATCACCTCTATCGACAATCACTTTCATTCCCTATTGCAGATCTGAATTAAAGAAGAGAGATCGATCCATTCAGCACTGTGTTATCAAACTAAAAAGATTCGTTCAACACTGTGTTTCCAAACATTCAGGATTCGTTTAACACTGTGTTGCCCAACATTCAGGATTTGTTTAGCATTGTGTTGCCGAACCCACTTTGCTATCATGACCTCCCTATCCATTGCGAGAGAGAACGAGCAAGAGAGAGAGAGAGAGAGAGATGAAAACCTAAGGTTTTCAAAAGAAGATGAAGAAGGAAAAAGAGAAGAGGGAGAAAGAATGCAAGAAATCACTCACTAGAGCCTGTTATAGAGGTTTTAATGGTGGTCATTGATGATGGATCTTTTCTCTTACTCCGTTTAACACTCTTACTTGATTTGAATGCAAGAAAACAAAGAGAGAATCCAAATTAGAGAGAGAAGTAGAAGGGGCTAGGATATGGGTTTGGATTTGGGTTTGGGTTTGGGATTATGGGTATAGTTGGTATTAAGGTGGGGGTTTAAAGAAAAAATATAGGGGTTTCATTTTGCTGAGTGAGGGTTTAAAGAAGTGGGTGGGCCAAAGTAATTAGGTGGGGCTAAATATCAACCCTAAAAAAAAAATAAAAAATTATGCTATATGTCAAGCTTGGTCCGACCTGACTCCAAATTTAAATTTTATTTTAAATCTAACTCTAGTGTTACAATTCTAAACCACTCCAACAAACTCATATACTAAAAATAAACAATTACTATAAAAAATTAACAATAAATAAACGGAGTTTGTAGTTGCATAAAATTGAACCAAACATCTTAAATATTGGCAAAGTGTAAATTATAGGAAAAAATATCAATAAATTCTATTTTGTTCTTAAAATTACTATTGAGTTTGAGAGGGAGAAATATGATTTGGATTGGGCCATGGTAATACCGGACAAATTGTGGGCCGAACACATTTGGGCCGTGGTATCCTGGGTCTACCTAGAAGTGATTTTTGCTCGGTAATGGCAAAAGGCGTGTGGAACCGAGCTACTTGACCTTGTTGGCACGGAGGCCGGTCAAGCAAGGGTTCCGCGGTATATGCGTTGCTCTGTTGGAAGGCGCGCATCCATAGCTAGGCATGAAGGTTCGTGCCTTAAGCTCGGCAGGTAGGCCTTTGGTTGACCGGTATGACCAATCTCAATCTTGGCTTCGCCGGAATGCAGTCGAGCACGGCTGGAAAGGAGCTCGGTTATTGGCGCACTTGGGCATGAAGCGCGCATGGCCGTTGATAGCCGAGATGCTGCAGCCCGGCTGCCGAGCTCCCAGTAGAGTGGGCTGGCAGTTGGGTTAGGTGATGTTCAGCAAGATTTGTGCTGACAGATGGGATAGCAGCACCACGTGTCGAGAGATCACTGGGAGTAGATTTGGGGCGCAGAAGGTATATAAGCATGTCTGTGCCCCAATATTTGAGGATGACACATTTTTGGTGAGATAAACGCAAAACACAACTCAGTCCTCTCTCTCTCTCTCTCTCTCTCTATCCCTGTGTGTGTGTCTAACTTGATCGTCGGAGGGGTTTTCCGGCCACACACCGCCGAGTAGCTCACCGCCGTTGTGCTCGCAGGTTGATCGGACAGACAGGAGCTTGGAAGAAAGGAGTGCGGGCTTGCCTAAATATTTGCTCTGCGCACAAAGTTCTATTAAGTTTCAATATGAACAATTAAGTTTTATTTGTCATAAAATATTCTCAAAAGGTTCATTCTTCCTAGGGATGGCCACGAGCGTGGGTTTGTTATTTCCCACCCCAACCCCGCTAAGTGTGGAATTTTTTAACTTAATCCCCGCCTTCGTGGATACCCAACCACATTTCAACTTATCAAAAAAATTGAGAACCATTTAAATTCTTAATACACTAAATAATTTCCTATAACAAACGAAGGGGATGACAGTTTGGCTTCTTATTTATTTATATTTAAAGAGAGCCACAGACTTTTAGTACTTGTTTCTTATATCTAATTATATTATATATATATTATTTATTTATATATATTATTAATTATATTGGGTCAGGTTTGGATCGGGGGAGGCGATACTTGGCCCTGCCCCAAAGTAACCAAAATTTAATCCACCCCCGCCTCGCATAAGTATCAGGGCGGGTAAAATCCGCCTCTTTCGGTGTAGGTATGGGCGACGGTCTCACGGGTCAAACTAAAATGGCTCTCCCTGATTCTTCCATAACGAGATATCTTATTCTATTTTTACCTCTCATTTAATATGAACAATAATTTTATAAATATTTTAATCCAATTATTTTTTTATTATAAAATTATGATATTGTATTAAACAAATCATAAATCACAACAAGAAAATTACCAATAAGTTTTATTTTGTTTTGAAAATTACTATTGAGTTATGTCAAATTTCAATATTAACAAATAAGTTCTATTTTCTTTTTTAATTTATAAATTGTTAAAAAAATTCAGTTATTCATAATTGTATATTTTACTTTAATTTTAATTTTCTCATTAAAATTTGAACCAAAATTTTTAATAAGTGTTATAATGAAAATGTTTTTAATTATTGAAATTAAATGAATTTTCATAAATATAAGATTCATCAACTATTTCATATATTGACAAATATTTAAATTTGTCATAATATTATTTTTCATAACTCTTTAGAATTTTAAAATATTTATGAAATTATTCTCCATATTAAATGAGGGGTAAAAATGGGATAAAATATCTCATTATGTAAGAATGAACCTTTTGGGAATGAGTGGTGCTATTAGCACTTTATAAATTATTTTAGATCCCCAATTTTTTTGGATCCATATTTATAAATTTTGAAACTCTTAAAATTTCTTTTCTTCTATCAAATAATATCAAAATTATCCTTAAACATTCCATCTATTGAATGCACACCCCCTACCAAAAAAAAATCTCTTTTCCAAAAAGCCCTAACAAAACCCACTAAGAAGAAGAAGAGTCTCATCCTTTTCAAAATCCACTAAGAAGAAGAAGAAGAAGAAGAAGAATCTTTTAGGCTCAAATCCCAGCTCTTGATTTGAGCCACAATAATCTTTTAGGAGATGTTCCAATACAAAACTTGTCTATGGTTGTCACCAACCTTGCTTATCTTAATTAACCTATCATACAATGATGGTGCTTGGCAAATTTTTTTTTGGGTTTTTATTGATTTTTTTCACTATAAGACAAAGTTTTTGCAAAACCACAAAAAACAAGTCCAAACAAAATATCACATCAAACCCCATAATCATTTCACTTTTTCGCTCACAAACATCACATCTAACCATAAAAAAACCCAATTATTTTCTCAAACACCAAAAAAATTTTCTTCAATAATATCCTACAACTAAAAAAACCTACATAAAAACCCACTTTCCAAACACCCACAATCACTTCTCGGAGATTAAAATCTCCAATTTCTAGTTCTTAAAACGGTTCAGTTCTTTGAGATTTCATTATTCTAAACTCATCCCAGATCACAAAAAGTTCAAAATCAATGTTCGGTTACCGATTTTCGAACAAATAAATAATATTCGGGCTTGTATTCCCGAATTCCGGTCATATGTTCGGGAGTTCAGTCCTAAAAAAATGACGAACATATTTTATAATTTTTGCCATTTTTTTCAACAAACTTACCTGTACAAGGTTAATCTCCTCTGAGCTAAGAACAACATTAAAGCTATGAACCTCCTCTAAACTTTTATTGTTGTACTCCTCTTGTCTTATGGAATTATGGTTGCCAGAAAAATTCCACTAATTGTCATAGCTAGAAAAATGTAGGTAATCAAATGGTTGCCATTGTTACCACCAAAGGATTTTCAAGGTTTTGAAGGTGGATAGGTTTTGATGGTGGGATTTAGGAAAGATGGATGGGTGGTGATGGAGGTGAGTACTCTCATAAACCCTAATTCATGATGTAGTGGGTGTGCATGTTTAATTGTGAGATAGGGTGTCCCAAAATTAATGATGTCTTTTGTAGTAATTTTATTTGAGGTTATTATTGTAATAAAAAAGGCTAAAAATTAGGGGGTCCAAAATAATTTATGAAGTGTTAATAGCAGAATTCTTTGGTAATATTTTATGAAAAATAGAATTCAATTGTCCATACTGAAACTTGATAGGACTCAATAATAATCTTAAAAATAAAATAGAACTTATTGGTATTTTTTCCTATTTTATATCTTAACTGCATTTTTTTTTTATTTAAAAAAAATCAAGTAAATATATGTATATACATATTAATACATATATACATCATATAAATTTCATATAGTATACTCCAATAATTGGGCTTGGTTACAAGTAACATTTTGAAGTCTTTTTATTTAATAAACACATTTAAAGTCATCTCAACCTCAAATTGACTCCACAAATTTGGGTGGTTTGGTATTAATTTTTTTAATAATTTTTTTGACTTTTAATTTTTTTTTAAAATCTAAAAAATTTGATGCATTTAAGAAGTTGCTGTTTTTTTTATTATTTATTTATTATTTATTATTATTATTATTATTATTATTATTATTGACAAAGTAGAGCAAATTTTTTATTTTTTAAACTTATGGCAAACAAATTCTTAACTTTTTAACTTTTTTAAACAAATAAAAAAACAAAAAACAAATTAGCCTATTTAACTCACCCAGACAATCCCTTAAATATAAACTAGTAGTCACCCGTGCGATGCATGAGGTTTCAAAAAGTGAACATAACAAAATAAAAATGGGATAAATTACAAACACACTCCCTGAGATTTACTTAAATTACAAATTACCTCTTGTGGTTCTAAAAATTACATTATAGCTCCTAAGGTTTCTAATTTCATAACAAATAGGTCATTTTATTAATAAATCATCAAGTTAATTAACAGTTCAATAATGTTAAAATTTTATTTCAATTAATAATTCAGATAATTTTATTATTGTATAGTTGAACAGTTATAAATTTCACTTTTTTAATTAATTCCGTTAAATAAAAAATTCTGACAGGGAGGTATTTGTAATTTTTCAAACCACATGGGGCAATTCGTATTTTAAGCAAATCTCAGGGGGTGTATTTGTAATTTACCTTAAAAAATTATACTATTTAGCTGTATTTTCTAATATGAATAAAATATTTTTATTTAATTTGTGTATATAAATCTTACTATACATCATTCAAAATTTTTAATACTTTACAACATGAAAAATTTTAGAAAACTATCATAAATTATGTAAATCATCACATAATAAATAGATAATAAGAGTTAGTTAAGACAACCAACAGTGGAGTAACAAAAGCATACTAAAATTATAATTAATCAAAATAGCTAACATTAAAGAATGCTATTTTTTTCATTTTTTTTCAATCAATAAAACATATTATATTAATTATCCCACACAGTATAATGAATTAAAATAAAATAAAATAAATTTTAATTTTAATTTCTATTCTATTCTATTCAGTTAGTGGTTAAAATTTTTTACATGCTATTTGTTTTTTTTTTCCCTTTAATTTTATATTGATTCACTAAACATAAATAGGTTTGAAAATGTATTAAAATTGAATCGACAAACATAAAGAATAGAAATATTTAAATTATTCAAAAAAAACCTAACATTTTAAATATGAGACTGCTTGTATTTGCTCAAGCTTTGAATCTGCATAAAATGATATTTAAGAAAAGAAGAAATTTGTGGTTTAGGTCTCAAAAGAAGTGAGTTCCTGAAAATTAATTTGATCATAAGTTATTTCAACATGACAATCAACAACCAAATATAATTGATGATATAATTTAAAACATAAATCTCTATCCAAATAAATTTTGATGATCTCTTCGCTTCAATACAACATCAACACCCAAAAAAATTAAACACAAATAGTCAATAAGTGAAAGAGTCACAAATTAATAATAGTAGCACTTCAAAAATAGAATGAAATCTCAATTAAATGACACATTATTAGCCAAAAAAGAAAGAAATAAAAAATTACAGATTGTAGAAAAAAGAAAAAGAAACAAAAACATAAATAGAATTTACCGAAAAATAAAATAATAATATTCATTTACATAAACTCCCTTTCCTACAAAGGCAAAAACTCATGTAAGTACACATTTCAAATGTAAAGTTGATACAATTGAAAAAAAAAATAAAAAATACTCGTGACTTGAAATTTAATGCTAAATTTTTTAGTCACTATGAAGGAGGGTCGGAAAGGGCTCAATATTGATTGTGATTTTTTTTTTCTTTTTAATCTCAGGTTCATGGTTCCTTTTTCAAGCACATGTTTTAATATTGAAAAGATTAAGTTTAGACAAAAGATATACTTGAAATTATATCATATTTAAAATTTACATGGATAATTAATTGATGATTTTTAAAGATAAATAAAGTTTAACTTCAAGATAAACTTTGAAAAGATTAAGTTGAAATATATGAGAATTTATAACAATCAAGTTCAAATAGAAGATAAATTCTAAGAGATAGGGAGTTCTATAAAATAAAAATAAAAAAATTTAAGTTCAAATTTAAAGATTAAATAACATAAACATGAGAAAATAGAATAAATTAAATAAAATTTCAACTTTGAAATTTTGATCTTATCTATAGGCTATGAAATTAATTTCCATAAAAAAATTAATTTAACAATTAAAAAATGAAACAAAAAAGAAACACATGAAAGACAATAAAAGAGGATTGCTAAGTAGAAGAGAGAAATGTTAAAATTATAAAAATTTAAGAATAATTATTTTAAATTTTTTTAGAACACACTACATTTTTTTAGGCAATGGATAAATACCCTAATGGTTATGAAAATTTTAAATTTTTTGTATTTATTATTATTATTATTATTATTTTTAATCAAATAGTTATGATTGTGATATAGTCAAATATCTGACCTAATTGATCATGACCACGTATACTAAATAATTTAGCTAATATTCAATTAGGTGTTTTCACCATCTAAAAAAAAAGTTAGATGTTTTTATTTTTATTTTTTTTGTAGTAGAATAAGATAAGTATTTTTAATGTTTGATGCTTTTTTTTTTAATTTAATAAATAGTTATGATTAAGTTACCGTCAAAATATTTAACTCAATTGAATTTTGCCCCATGTAATAAATCTTTATTTTTAATTTTTAAAATTTTAAATTTACTAAACATGATTAACTGATGATTCAATAGGAACCAAATTAATTCTGATAGTTGATCAATTTTTTCCTATAAGGAGTCTCAAGTTTTTAAAAAAAATTAAAAAGAAGAAAGATTAAGAAGAAAAATATCTTAATATAAAACTAATCATTTAAAAAAAAAAAGAGAGAGCTATAATACACATACTTAAGCTACATAATATAAATAATTATTCAACTAAATATTGATAATTTTTATACCACAATTTTTTAATAAAGTTCTCACATAAACAATATAACAGACAAAAGTTAGAATAAAAATAATACAAAAAAAAAAAAGAATAGAAAAAAACCATATATCAATTAAATAATTGCTATCAATCTTTAAAATAAAATTTTAAAATATCATATAGAACTAATAATTTGACCAAAAGAGATTAAAAATGTAAAGTAATAAGTTATACCAAATATTATAGGACAAATGATAGATTTGAGAAACATGCATTATATATAGATTTATTATAGTGAGTTAAGATGAAGTTTTTAATAATTGTAATATGCATGAATTATTTAATAAAAATTCAAGTATTGTCACAAATTACATGCAAAATTCTATAAATTTAGAGCAATTGCATAGAAAAATTTATAGACCAACGTAGATTTTATGTAAAACTATATAGACTTTATGTAAAATTATATGAATTTGAACAGATTTCTTAAAAAGATCTATCATTAAATATACAATAGAATAAAAATGAAATAAAAATTGCACAGAAGTTTTATCAATAGAATAAAGATGAAAAAAAATTGCATGGAAGTTTTATGGCTCCAAATAGATTTCAAGTAAAAAAATGATGGACCTTGAGGGATTACTTGTAAAGCTCTATGTATATTACAATCTTTCCTAGAGAGGAAAAACAAATAAACAGTTGGAGTTAGGAGATACAAAATACTAATATCTTAAAGAAATTTTTATGATCACTACTGCATTAAGAAAGAAAGAAAAAAAAAAAGATGTTGTTGGGGTTTGTTTCCAATGTTGAGTTTTGTTAGTGAATGTTCAAATTTATATAGAAACTTTAATTTAAGGATAACGTATTTTTGAGATTTAGTATTTAAATTCAAATTTAACTTTGGGATAGAGATAAGGAGCTAAAGATATTTAACATTATATTTTGTTAAATACAAATCAAATTATTTTATTCTTTAAAAGCAAACGTGAGATAAATGCTAACATTTTTTTTTGTTATATATATATATAAAATAAGTGGGGATAAGAGTTGTGAGAGTTGTGAGTTCTTTTTTTTATTATTATTTTAATTTACGTGATGCAATGATAAATATGTGGGGTTCTATATACATATCTATATCCACAACTTCCATAAAAGATATTATTTGATTTTTTAAAATATTTTTTTAGATAACAATTGGGAGAGGAAGTTATAATACTTGAATAGTGAGAAGAGGGGTAAAGAAAGGTGCCATGTATTTATTTTATTTTTCCAAAATTATGAGAATTTTCGATTCAAGTTTGGAGTCTTTTGACATAACAACTACGTTTGATTGTTTCCAATGTTGGTAGATAGATTCCAAATCCTAAATAAAATTGAATTGGAATGGGTTGGATTGAGCAGGCAAGGTGACCGTGCCCACCTCTCATCAGAGACCGTACCGAAGAGAAATCGACTAAGGAGGAGAGACATAACAATGGCATGAGAGAGAGAGAGAGAGAGAGAGAGAGAGAGAGAGAGAGAGAGAGAGAGAGAGAGAGAATTTCATATTAGGAATGGCATTGGAGATTGTTACTGGAGCTGAGGCACCTTCAATAGTGTCTCATTGGTTTTATCTCTTTTTTTCTCAGTTTGATTTGTTCTGTCACATTGTTTCTTCTGTAATTGTTTTTGTTATTCATCAAGAATCATTATGCATTATAAGAAAGCAAATGCTAAAGAATGATATAGGGATTAAACTAAAAATGTTAAACGTAATAAAAAGTGCATTTAATTCCCTAAAAACGTACCTCTTATTTTTTTGATATTTTGTCTTTTTTCTTGGAAAAAAAAGTGGCAGCTCGAAAAATAAGTGGCCCGAATGGCTCAACTGTCCAAAATGACGCTGTTTTGGGCAGTTTTTTTTTTCTCGTTTTATATCTGAGAAACAGAGGGAGGGAAGAGAGAGAGAGAGAGAGAGAAAGAGAGAAGAGAGACGAAAACAGAGAGAGAGGTGACGGTGATGGAGGGTTTGCGGCAGTGACTTTGTTTTCTCTATTTTTTTTTTCTAGATCTGAAGATGAAAGAAAAAATATAAAAAAAAATTGTTGGCTGACGATGATGTGTTGATGATGATGATGTTGATGAAGATGTTGTTATTGTTGATGAAAATGTTGTTCTTGATTTTATTTTTATTATTTTTATTTTTAATTCTAGTAGATCTAGATCTGAAGGTGAAGAGAAAAAAAAAATTATTGGCTGATGATGATGATGTTGATGAAGATCTTGTTGGTGATGATGATGTGTCTCTGTGTTCACCAGCTTCTTCTTCTCTCTTCTTCTTCAATCTTCAGATCTTCAGAATAACGAGAAAGAAGAAAAGAAAAATATATATATATATATATATCAAAATGACGTCGTTTTGATTTTCGGGCCAGTCGAGCCACGAGGATTTTGAGCTACCAAACGGGATTGTTTTTCTTGTGCCTATGACACTTGCTAAGACCCTTATAAGGAAACTATTTTTTTTTAATAATCAGGTATCCAGGTCAATTTACGTACACCTCAACTAATTCCAGGACCAATCTCATTGCCTACTTGTGGGGCCCATTTAAAGCTATATTAAACTTGAAACATGGAGGGAGCATAACCTATTTTTTTGAGTAGTAAAAGCAACTAAACTTTATTAAACATAAAGCATGAATACAACATGGTTTTGGGAAAAAATTGCATTATTGTCTAAACTAAGCATCTTAACTATGTTGGCACCCAAAGTTAGACCAATCGTGTGCATTCCCAAACCCCAAATGAGTTGGAGAGATTCTATACTCAAAACAGAAACAACAAACACCCAACATCTTACAAGAATGCCTCACAATCTACCACTTATACATTTTCTAATCTATGAAAAATTAAGCAAGAAATCAATAATAGAATACTGATACTCCTTGAAAGAGGCCTTCAACCATATAGCTAATTTGATGATGATTGATTCCTGCAACTCCCTCATCCTTGGCTGAATTCCATTGAACAAGCATTCATTTTTATGCTTCCATATCGACTGTGTTTTTCTAAAAAAATATTATTATAGATGAGAGCGAGCTTTCATGGAAGGATGGTTAAAAGTCTCAACCAATAATTGTGCTTTATATAACAATTCACAGTCTGGTTAA
Source organism: Camellia sinensis (assembly GCF_004153795.1). Taxonomy (NCBI): domain Eukaryota; kingdom Viridiplantae; phylum Streptophyta; class Magnoliopsida; order Ericales; family Theaceae; genus Camellia; species Camellia sinensis. The sequence continues at coordinate 1,410,713 of NW_021025612.1, read as the reverse complement.
AAGTCTCAACTTTCTATTGCTCTTTTTTTATTTTTTATAAAATTTCCATTGACATTAAAAAATAAAAACTTTCTAGGGAAAATGATCATCATCATGTTTCAAGCATGATCAACTTCATTCCACTACTATTTTTATTCATAACAATCCCTTCCTCCAATATATATATATATATATATATTATTAAGCTTTATGGATGCAATATTGAAATCAAACCTGTTATTGTCCTGGTTTCAACCTCATTCTTAAAATTTAATCGCCGGTATTTAAATTTCAATTTTTCATAATTCAATTTTTAATTTTATCAAAGCAACCTTCCACCTTAAGTAAAGATGACTTAATCCATCAAAATTTAGTCTGTGTTGGGAGACTTTAGACTTTCACCAACTGCTTAGTGTAGACACCCCATTTTGATCGCTCTTAAGACTTGGGTGTTTCAGGTTGATCACTCGATGATGAAAGTTATGCTGTACAAACGTTCGATTTCTTCAGTAAGAAGAGCTTCTAAATCCCAACCTTACACCCCATTTTGGACCAAAAATATTTTGACCAAAAATATTTTAGATCTTAAAACCGTCTCTTTCAAAATATTTTTGAAAATGTTATTACAATGTTCCGAGGCTCGTATTTCGTTAAAAATTGTACTTTTTGGTAAACCGAGCATGGACAAAGTAGAAATAAATAGAAGGGAGGTGAACTCTTTGAAAATTCTTTTTAAACCTCTTATTTATAGGTTTGGAGTTGAAGAAAATTGGAGAAGAGAGAAGAAAACTAGTTAGGGAAGAAGTTGGGCATCAAACCGTTAAGAGAGAACTAAGCAGCCTTCATCAAATCAGGCCTATCTCTTTGAACACTTAGACTTTAGTTGTGATTCCATCACCATTGGAAAGTGGACTTCTGGGGCTTTATTTTAGACTCAAGAATCTCCTAAAGCCGAGTCCGAATGAGGGAGATATGGCTGTTTGAATTTAGGTATCAATCCGATTAAGACAAAACTGAGCAACCTTCGCTAAAATAGTCATATCTCTTTGGACACTTAAAATTTAGATGTAAGGCTGCCACCATTGGAAAGTAGACTTCCGAGGCTTCAATTTAGACTCAAGAATGACCTGAAACGGAGTTCGGATGAAGAAGATATGCCCATTTAAAGTCGGGCCTGGAAGCAGATTTTTAATGGCCGACAAATGGCCGGGTGGCCTGCAATGCACATTTCTAGCTTGCCGGTCACTGGTGAAATGCCTAGATATTTTTGGCTAGCTGTCCCCCAAAAGCTCCAGTTGTTCCAGGCTTGATATTTTTTACCTGAGGGGTTGTTTTTCTATATAAAGGGGACCTTCCTTCATGGTTTAAGGTTGAAAAAATTCCAAAAGTTTCAAAACTTGAAATTCTCTCTCTATCTCTATTTTGCAACCTATACATCCTCTCTCTACACTTCCTAAACCAATATTGGAGCTCTCCTTGTTGAGATTATTGAGTCCAAATTTCAACCCTTAAGAGTGAGAACTTGTTGGTTTATGAACAAAAGAGTAACCTTGCTTCGAGAGGTATAATTTTGAGCATTTTTGCACTACTTCTCTCTCATCTTTTCTTACTATTTTTGAGCCATTTTTAGACTATTTTTATAGGCTGAAGCTTATGGTTTAAGGCTATTAAAGGTAGAGGGGTTAATCACTCTTCTTTGAACCTTATTCTCTAAGCCTTTATACTTGTGTTTCCCATCTCTTCATCAAATTTTTTTGATATTTTTACCACTAATTTTTAGAGGTTTTCAGATGCTAAAAAAGTGGTTTTAAAGTCCCAAAAATGAAGGGGTTAGCCACCCCTCATTTGGCTTGTTTACTTGCTTAAATTACTCCATGTTTTAGCTTACTATTTTAGCTACTTTTGTCTTCATTCTAGCAAATTTTTGTACTGTTTTTGGACTGTCTAAACTTTGTATTTTTGGGCTGAAGCTTGGGTCTAAAGGCCATTTAAGGTTGAGGGGTGATCTACCCTTCCTTGTACCTTGTTTTGGAGGCCTTTGTCCTTGTGTTTTCCACCATTTTACTATCTTTTTCTAAGCTTTTAAACACTGATTTTCAGAGTTTTTTCAGTGGCTAAAATCATGTTTTAAAGTCCAAATTTGAAGGGGTTAGCTTCCCCTCCTTGTGTCTTACTTGCTAGCCTAGCTTGTGTTATGTTTTAGCATGTTAATCTAGACTTTTTTAGCTCAATTCCAGCATGTTTTAGGACTGCTTTTAACCTGTTTTATCACTGTTTTGGGCTATTGCTTGCATTTGAACTTTATTTTGCATGCTTATAGTGTAATAGTCTTCATGAGCTTGGTGTTCTAGGCCTTAGACACCATCTTGTTTGAGTTAATTGTATTTATTTATGCTTTTCTCATTCATTTTCAGCACTAACAATCTCTGTAACCTTCCTCATTAATTTCTTGGTTTTTTGTTTTACTTTGAAAATAGTTCAAACTACTTGTTTGTTTAAAGCATGAGATTAAGGTGTCATGCTTAATGGTTTAATCCCTTAGGAGGTTCATTACCAATGGTATGATGTTTCTTTCATGCCTAAAACAACTCTTGGTTTGAGCCATCTTTCCATTAGAGGATTTAAACTCACCATTTGGACTCAATTGATTAAAGAATTGATTGGTAATTAAAATGAAATAACTAAAACTTGGGACTAAAAAAAGGTGCAAGATAATAATTTGGTTGTGTTCAATCGGACGTTAATTGAACACATGGAAGCTTAAACCATTTCATACTCATTAGTGATGAAATGATTCAAGGTTCTAAGGTTACCACTTCCCTTGATCATTCATGAAGGGGAAGTGGTATGAGTCTTGTTTTGTTGCATTTATTGAACTTGTACACTTGGTTTCATGAGTCATCATGCAATGAAATTGCATCCATTGATGGTTTGTTAACCAAACTTGCTATTCCTTTGATTTGTTCATGAAAAGGAGGGGTGAGAGGTGCAAACAAACCCTTGAAAATACCTTGTATATGCTCTATTTGTCCTCTGTTACAACAAAATGAACTGTGCAGCAGTGGTCGGCAGGTGGCCGGCAGACCACTTTTGATGGCCGACCGACCATCACTAGTGGTCAGCAACCCTCATCACTGGCCGGTCGGCCACCGATGCAAAATTCAGCAGTGTGTTCCTTTGGCAGAGCAAAGTTATTCTGGAAGTGGGCAGAAGTGTAAGTGTTCTTTGTGCAACAGAGGCTCTTCGGAAGCAAAACAGTAGTCTTTTCGGATGGAAACCGAGCATGCGCATGAACATTCCTCGCTTCCCTAGGTTGAGTAGTTAGCTTAATGCTTAATTGTTTAATTACTTTTTTTTTAATTGCACTTGTGTTGTAATTATTTAATTAGTTAGTTACCTAGTTATTCAATTTTGTCATTAGTTAACTAGCTAGTTAGTTAATTCATTTGTTGTTGTAATAATTAGTTAAGTAGTTTAGCTAGTTATTTATTTCGGTTTGTAATAGTTAGCTTAATTAGCTTAGCTTTAATAATTAGCTTAGCTCATTCGGACTCTCATTCGTGAGAGTGTAATGTTGTAATAATGTGTATGTCTTCCAACCCCACGTTTTTCTCCCTTTTATTTACTAGCTTATGATGGTTAGTTTAGGGACATTATGTTTTGTTTAGCATTCTTGATGTATGCATCCATTCGTCTTGCATGCACTGAGGCTCGGTTCATCATTCTAACTGCATCGTTATTGTTAATACTTCTTTGAATACGTACTTAGACCGCAAGCTATTTAATTATTTCATATGTCATATTAGTAGCCAAGCCTATTAGTTGCATATTGCATGCGTTGCATTAGTCATATTCCATAGTTAGGAATCATGCATTTTTCTAACTCATTTGTCTTTTTGGCTTGGAGTACTAGGTCAGCCTTTACTTCGCTTTAGCATATTGCACGAATGTGATTGTTGCCATGTTTAGCATGCTTGCCATGAGGTTAATTGCTTAAGTGTTATAATTGCTTGAATGCCTGTAGATGAAGGCCTGTTGCTTGAATTGTAATAATTTGAATAATGTTCATATGCGATCACTTTTTTAAGTGGTACATATTCGAAACAATTTTCAAAACAAACATGAATCAAGTGTTCTAATTCTTGCAAGTTATTCTATACTTGTGTGTGTGCACATCACATAGTAATGCTAGCCTAATAAATCGGAACAAGAGCATATAATGTACATAAGATTCATACCATGATTAGTAGAGGCCGATCTTTGATCAGGCGAGCGGGGGTGCTCAAATTCATTCATGACCTTCCCCTCTCATACCCAAGTTCTCGAGTCGAGACAATCTTGGTGATGACAGACACGTGACCTTTGACACAAGTCATGGGTTTCCTAAATTTCTTTAAAATAAAATATTTAAGTGGCGACTCTGTATTTGGCAAAGTAGTCCATTTTTGACAATCTGATTCAAAATCGATTTTCCAAAAGATTTTTCCGAATTTGGACTCTTTGGTGTTTATCAATTTCACATTACACTTGTGAGATTAGATTCAAAACAGCAAGAGCAGGAATCCAAACTATAGGACTTATTTTGAACTTCCAAAAAGGGGTACGAAAAAAGTCGAGCTACACTTAGATTTTATAAGTCTTTGCCTTTCAATCCTACTTGTTTTTCTTCTAAAATAACTTGTAATCCGTGAAGCCATCACCCACCTATAAAGTCAGTACATATAAATAAGATAGTGACATGAATTTCAATCACTTTCAAAGATAGTCGCTAATACATTGTAGGCATTTTTTTATTTTTTTTGCGACGGCAAAACATTAGTCGCCATAAGTAAATTAGGCGGCCGCAAATAGTTGGAGGCTGCTATTTTGCGATTACAAAAAGTATTTGCCAACCCCACATTTGCAACCTCCATTTGCCATTGCATGGGTTGTCGTATAAGGTTTTTGCGACTATTTTTTATTATTTGTTATGGTTTATAGCTGTCGTAAAAAAGATTTTTTTTAGTAGTGTGTGTAAGGCCACAAAGCCATAACTTTCTATATCATATTATGTGGTGTTTTGAGAAGTTGATAAAAAGTTAATTTTTTGACTTTTTTAATTTATTTTGTCTTTTTGTGAATAAAAAATGTAATAGGTGATGTGACTCAAAATAGGTAAAAAACTAAAAACTAGTTTGTTTGTTTGTTTGTTTTTTTTTTTTCCCCACATTACTAATGTGTATCTCTAAAACACAATTAACCTTGTATGTAAGATGATAAGATAATATACTCTAAATAGATGATCATTGCAACATTTATTTATGAGGAAATATCACGTCAATTCATTGATAAAAAGATATTTTCAAATTAGTGGTATTTTTTATAAATATTAATTTGTAAATCATAAACTTTTTCATGATTTTATAATTAAGTTTTGAAAATATCACTTAGTGATGGAGCCAGAAATTTAAGGCAGAGGAAGCACATATTATTCACATCATTAAAAAGGAAAAAAAAAAAAACCACAATAAACAACAATGAGATACCACTAAATTTATACATTTTTTTTGGTTCATTGTTGAGATTCAATATTATAATTATCTGGAGAATTACATCAATATAGCTTAGAAATCCACAATCAACAACCCAACTGAATTTATAACACTATCAACTCAAAAAAAAAAATAAAAATAAAAATCTACAATGGAGAAAAAAATCAACTAAACAAATCTCATAATAAGGAAGAAAAATTCAATTAATTCAATTCTTACCATTAACTTTCCAGTTTAAACTATAAAAGAATGAGCAAAAAAAATATTGGGCACTTTTAAAATTTTTAAAATAAAAAAAAAGAACAATGCTATAGACCCCAGTGACGTGGTGCGGCCTCATTGGTTGAAAACAAAAAAAAAAAAAAAAAACAATTTTTTTTTTCGACCAATCAAGACTCTACACGCACGACCCCCAACACGAGCAAGGATCCTCTAGACTGATTTTTCCCTAAAGTTTCCTAGAGTGCTACATTGTGTGGTTGAGATTTACTGGCAAGTCACATCAATTTTTCTGATGTGACTTGCCAGTAAATCTCAACCACACAATGTAACACTCTAGAAAACTTTAAAAAAATTTCACTCTAGAGAATCCTTTGTGCCCCAACACTCCCACGGGGTCGGAGGCATTTTCCTATAAGGAAAATAGTATAAATATGAAAAAGGGCGGCACGCGACCAGTTATAATTTCGATTGCAGACATCACCATCCAACGTAATTAATGATTTAATAGACTTTTTCTTGTTCAAGAAGTTTTTAAATCAACTTCTTGTTGGAATTAATGAGATGGGTTTTGTTTGAACAACTCATAAAAAAAAGGTGTTTTGAAATGTCTACAATTAAAATGTGGTACCAGAAGCCAAGCACTTGTAAGATAGTTGGGACCCGACACTACAAAAATTTTAGATTTTAAAAACTAAAATTTAGCAATAAAATTATTTTTTAGAAATTAAATATTTTTGTTATGAAAAGTGTTGTTATTATGTTTTTAACAACTAAAATTGAACATTAATGATGAATTAATATTCTTTTGGGATCAAATTTTTTGTCTCAAAAAATAAACTATTTTGAGACTAAATTATTTTGTCCCTAAAAATTTATTTATTAGTGATATTTTTAAAATTGTCACTAAAAGTCTTATTTTTGACTTTTCAGGACAACTTTTTAGTGACTATCCTCCAGACAATAGAAGTTGGTCTCTAAATGTCTTTTGTAACAAAATTCACTTTTAGAGAGTAAAAAAATTGATCTGTAAAACTCTTATATGTTGTAGTGTTTTCTGATCTGTTAGGGTTAAGTGTGATAATATTTGCAAAAATGGTTAATTTGAACATAAAAGATTGAACAAAGGCAACCAAAATTAGGCAAGCACATAAAGAGAATTCAATTGATGTTTTAAATAGTTGGATTTTTCTCTGGTTCAGATGCAGGTGTTGTCTGGGGTCTATAAAACCCATCACAAGTTTCATTTTAATCATTTAAATTATTCATTTTGTAAATTTTTTATGTATATTATTCATAAAAAAAATCAAATTAATCTGATAATCATAACTTTATCACTGTACCGCATTTATTAATAGAAAATTATTAGTCTATTTTAAAAATATACAAATTTACTTGTCATCAATTTTTTTAAATTACAATTATCGGATCGATTTATTTTGTATTTTTGAATGATATACACAAAATGATCTACAAAATGAACGGTTCAAATTATTAAAACAGAATGCATAAATTTGATGGGCTTAGACAATATTTGCCAATGTAGATATGAGATTAGAGGAAAAATTTTTTCTTTAAAAAATAATTTTTTTAATGACATTTTAACTTTTTATAAAAATCGTATAAAAAAAAAGTAAAGAAACAACAAGTTTTTGACTATTTTAATTCCCTCCCCAAACAGCTTGATGAGAATAGTATTAAAATTGACTATTAGCATTTTCCTTAAAAGTTTCTAGGATAGGGAAAAGTTAATTTGAGAGTAGTTGATTCGGACTTGGTATTAAAGTAGAACACGAAGAGGTCCGTTTTACTTTTGAGCGATTAAGCAGAAACGCGGACACCAACACATGACCCTTTCAATGCCTTTCACATTACACAAACACATTCATATTTTCTTATCTATTTTGTTTTAGTAGTTATATGAATATATTTGATTTTCACATAATAAGATAGCCATGTGAGATAAATAGTATATTTATATCTATATTCCATTTTATAAATACTAAATGTACATTCAGATTTATTCATTTTGTTTATTATTTTGTGTTCTTTTCATTATTCCTATATGTTATGCTACATGTTATCAATGTAGCAGTGGCATATAAGATATGACTAGGTTTACCTTAGAATTGGATAATCAAACTGTACATCTTGTCAAATCTTGTATGCAGATTATCTATTTTTAAAAAATAAATAATAATAAAATTAATACAATAATTGTAGACATATAACTTGATTATATTGTCTTAAAAAAATAGATAGTTTATTTTTAAGAGTATAATAACCATTCATTTTTGTAAACAAATATTATAAAATCAGATTTATTCATTTTGTTTATTATTTTGTGTTCTTTTCATTATTCCTACATGTTATGCTACATGTTATCAATGTAGCGGTGGCATATAAGATATGACTAGGTTTACCCTAGAATTGGATAATCAAACTGTACATCTTGTCAAATCTTGTATGCAGATTATCTATTTTTAAAAAATAAATAATAATAAAATTAATACAATAATTGTAGACATATAACTTGATTATATTGTCTTAAAAAAATAGATAGTTTATTTTTAAGAGTATAATAACCATTCATTTTTCTAAACAAATATTATAAAATCATATGGCTATAGTAATTGTGGGATCAATATGGAAATTTTATTATTGATCTATACATAAAATTGACAAGATAAATAATTTAGATCATTAAAATAAGGTTTGATAGCCTTATTCATCATGCATATATGAGGTCTAATATATGGGCAACTCTTACGTGTGTAAATGAATACCATATGTACTTGCGTAAATTCTCATAAATATATATAAATTAACTCATAAAATCGTGTAAGTTTTCACAAATATATGTATGTTAACTCACAAAAAATTGAGAAATAACAACCTCGTAAAATCGTGTAAGTTTTCATAAATATACGTACGTTAACTCATAAAAATTTGAGAAATCACAACTTAAGTATATTTGTGAGAACTTACCTGATTTTGTAAGGTAACTTATGTATATTTATGAGAACTTACGCAAGAGCATATGGTATGTACATTGCACAATCAAACACTTATTGAAAAAAATATATATGACGATAGACTTAGTTTCTCTCCAATCCATTATTTACACTGGAGAATGTACAATGCTACAAATGAATGTCATATTATTTTTTTAGTACTTTTACTTAATCTAAAAGCTAGAATTACTTTTCAAATCCAATAATACGGTAGTCTATTAGAATATTTAAAACAACTCTCTTTGTATCTCATGTTTTTTCTTATCAACCGTCAATAATCTGTTTTACACCTCATTGGATTTTAAAATTGAGTTTAGAAAATAAATTTTTATATACTTCTTTTTAATTTTTTAGTTTTATATTAACATTATCTAATAACATTTATTGGCATGAATACGTAAAATCCAGACCAATAGTAGGTAAGGAAGATATCCAGATAGGGAATTGTTTCGTCCTTGTGGGGCTGTCACATGGCCAAATCTCAAATTTCTGAAGTCAAAGTGCTTATGTTTGCTTCAACAATGAAGATTCTATGACATTGCTCTTTCATTTTTATTTTTTTTTTAAATGGTCAAATAACTAAAGTTTTCATTGACATATTCAAAAGACTAATTCATTTACCTATGAAAAACATAGATACTTCTTACTCACGCAATCGTGGGAGGTTAAGTCGCTAGCTACAGCCACTATATATATCTAGACCTTATGGAAATGAAATTCATAACAAACACAAACAAGATCTTTATATGAAATACACATAAAGCCACGTCCTAAGAAGATATATCTTGAGCACTTCTAGATAGAAAGAGAGATAGAGAGCTCGTTCCGATCTTTGTTTCTTTGTTTTTCCATGTATTGTTTTGGTTTGGCAATGGCACGTCCTGTGTTCTTGCTAACATGCGCTTTAGCTCTTCTAGCTTCTTCACTAGTCTCTGCTGAAATTGTGGAGCATTCTTTCGAAGTAATCTATCTTACACATTTCAATTTAACTTTCTTAATCTATAGTTTTTGTTAGTTGGTGTGGGGCTTTTTTTTACTTCCTATTGTGTCTGCTCTATGCTTTTTTCGGGTACGCTAGACTTACAAGTTAAGCTAACATGGGTTATTTCGGAGATAACCCTATTAACTCTGGCCTTTATTTTTCATTTTTTCTTTAGCTAAATTTTGTCATAATGCCAAAAAATATTCCTCAGTTGTTTTTTTTTTTTTTAAAGATTTTTTTGTTTTGTGATATTTTTATTTTTTATTTTTACAATTAACATAATAGCCCTGACCCTTTTACATTTAACACCTATATATTATTTGTCAGTGCTTTTCTTAGCCGAAAATCTACTATCCTACTCTCAGTTTATTGCTTTAAATTCTTTATCAACTTCAATTTACCAACCTATCTTTTCCTTTTCTAAAATGACACACACACACACATATTATATATATCATAGCTTATATACAACAATATATATGCATATTTTCTTAAACTTAAAAGTTGACTTTTATTTAATATAGTTGATTTCATTTTCAGGTGAAAAATTTGACTGTCCATCCATTATGCCAAAAGCAAGTAATCACTGCAGTGAATGGAAGCCTTCCTGGCCCAACAATACGAGTTCACGAGGGTGACACCCTTGTTGTTCATGTTTTTAATAAGTCTCCTTACAACCTTACCATTCACTGGTAATATGTCTTTTTAAATTATATATATATATATGTATATTTTTGAAACTTAATTTATATAAAAACATGCTAGCTGTTTTTCACTTTTAACTACTCTCTAGAAGATTTAGCTTGACTTTTTATTCATTGATTAGAACATATTCTGATACAATTTATCCATTTTAGCCTCTTGAATTGAATATTATCAAATATCATTATTATTGTTAGGACTATTAATATCAATACTTATATCATTGCCCTAATATATATGCAGGCATGGAATATTTCAGCTAATGAGTGCTTGGGCAGATGGACCTGAATATGCAACTCAATGTCCGATACGTCCTGGTAGTAGCTACACTTACAAATTCAACATCACTGGACAAGAAGGGACACTCTGGTGGCACGCACACAGTCAATGGCTCCGCGCAACCGTTTATGGAGCATTAATTATCCGCCCAAGAGCTGGTCACTCATACCCATTTCCAAAACCCTACAGAGAATTCCCCATTCTTTTAGGTACCAACATCTTTTTTTCCTTTCTTTGTTTTTTGAACTTAAACCTTTGTTTATTCCCCATCAAATTCTTTTAGGCTTCATAATTACTACATTCATGATGATAGCTGATATTAGCAATTAACATTGCAAAGGTGGTTAATATAGTGGACCTATTACATGCAAAGACAATAATTCTTTTTGATAGTTTATTAAAAAATCATATAAAGTATTACTAATTTTGAAAATTTTCATAGTAATGGACAATCTGAAATATTAGATTAGCATTGTAGCATACATTAGAAGATTAGAAAACATATTTGAAATACATCAAAGTCTGATATAAGAAACACAAAGTTCGGATATATTAATTTTTATGTAGCAAGAGATTTTTTTTGGGTACAAATTGTGGAAAGAGATTATTCAAAATGTACGTAGGAGTAATCCATGAAAGTGTGATTGCAGGAGAGTGGTGGAATGCAAATGTAATTGATGTCGAAAAGGAAGGACTTGTAAGTGGAGGTGCACCTAACAGTTCTGATGCTTTCACCATCAATGGTCGACCTGGTGATCTCTATCTATGTTCTTCAAATCGTAAGTACTAACAACTGACACTTTATATTCCAAACATGTATGTCAATGCAACTCATTGGGTCCAATCTCTCACTTTTATATAACATATGGTTGTTTTTTTCTTCCTAGACACACATAAATTGACGGTGGTACAAGGAAAAACATATCTCATACGCATCATCAATGCAGCAATGAATAACCAATTCTTCTTCAAAATAGCCAACCATAACTTGACAGTTGTTGCTGTTGATGCCACTTACATTACTCCGATGGTCACTGACTTCATTCTCATTGCTGCTGGCCAAACCACGGACGTACTTTTCACTGCCAACCAACCACCGGCCTCTTACTATATGGTGGCACATCCATATGTTAGCTCACAAAATATAACTGACAGTTCCACATCTACCACAGGGATCATTGTCTATAAGAATGCTCTATCATTGACTCCACAAATGCCGGTCCTACCAGCCTTCAATGACACACCAACGGCCTACAAGTTCTCTACTAGCCTGACTGCGCTTGTCAATGCGCCTCATTGGGTTCCAGTCCCACTCAAAGTCAATGAACACATGTTTGTGACAATAAGCTTGGGCTTAATACCATGTGAAAGAAATGACAATTGTACAGGGCTATTTGACCAAAGATTCGCTGCGAGCATGAACAATGCATCCTTTCAGTTTCCTACCAAGTTGTCGATGTTGCAAGCCTTCTTCAACAATGTTGATGGAATCTACACCACCGATTTCCCTGATCAACCACCATTGGTTTTTAACTACACAAACTCAAACAACAGCCAAAACAGAGCAATCATAATGACATCAAAGTCAACTAAAGTGAAGAAACTTAAGTTCAATTCAATTGTTGAGATGGTGTTGCAGAACACAGCCTTGTTGGGTATAGAGATGCATCCTATGCACTTACATGGATTCAACTTCCATGTGTTGGCTCAAGGGTTTGGCAATTATGACCCAATAAACGATCCTAAAAAGTTTAATCTCATTAATCCACAAGTACGTAACACCATTGGCGTGCCGACTGGAGGGTGGGTTGTCATCAGATTTCAGGCAAACAATCCCGGTAAGTATTCATGATCAATCATGCGTGGCTTTATCATCTTAATTCAATTTTAATATATATACCAAGTAGCTATAAATCTTTCCGAAGGTTCATTTAGGAGTGAATGTGCTATACCACATTATTCCTAACTTGTACATAAGCTTTCATATACTAAATTATGCTTTTTGAAAAATTTGATGGATACAGGTATATGGTTAATGCATTGTCACATGGATTTACACTTGCCATGGGGTCTGTCGATGGCTTTTGAGGTTGAGAATGGGCCAACACCATCAACTACATTACCTCCCCCTCCACCAGATCTACCCCAATGTTAAGAGTTGTTTTACGTTATTCTTTTTTTATAATAATTTTTGTATGATTCTTTCATTTTTATTTTATTTTGTGTTTCAATATATTCATTACAACAACCATGTAATAAAGTTTGTCAATAACTTATTCTTTCAATTGTATTAAGTTTGCATTCTTTTGAATAAAAATAATATTACAAATATTACAATCTTCATAATTCCTGGCCAAACATGAAGTTTGGTTTGATTTAAAAGTCTGTTTTTTAGTGGGCTATTTGTCTTATTATTATTTGGGAAAATTATTAAGAAGTCTCATGCCACTATTTTGGAGCTTGTTTTAGTCTATATAGTGACTTTATGAGTTTACACACTTTGTGCTCTTGACCCTGTACAACAAATCCTTCCGGTTGTTGCATGTCTATTTCCTCATCTAACTCTCTATTTAGGAAAGTGGTCTTAACATCCATTTGACGGATTTCAAGCTTATAGATTGAGGCTAAGGAAATCAACACTCGAATGGTGGCGATTTTAGCCACTGTAGCACATGTATCATAATCGATACCCTCCTTTGAAGTAAATCCCTTAGCAACTAATCTTGCTTTGAACTTGTCAATTGTGCAATCAACTTTCATTTTCCTTTTGAAAATCCATTTACAACCAATTGGTTTGGATCCATGTGGCAAATCAACAAGTATCCAGGTATTGTTACCCATGATAGAATCCATCTCATCGTTTATTGCTTCTTTCCAGAAAGCAACATCTTGAGACTTCATAACCTCCTTAAAGGTTAATGGAACTGAATCCATATTCAAAGAAATCATTGTTTGTTTACAATAAGCTGTCCTAGTTCCTTCTACAAAGTAAATAATAAAATCAAAGCCAAATGACTTCTCAGTGTTAGCCCTCTTACTCCTCCTTAGCTCAATAGGTTCATTAGGCTCAATGGATTCATGTCGTTCACTTTCCTCTATAGACATCAAAGGAGTTGATTCATTTTCTTGATTAGAATCCAACCTTAGAATGGTTGTGAAACGATTCTCATAAAATACCGCATCACGTGATTCAATGATGGTATTTGTTTCCACTGAACCATTGGGCTCTACTACCAAAAACCTATATGCATTGCTATGTATAACATATCTAAGGAATATGCATTCAATTCCCTTTTCACCTAATTTCTTCCTTTTAGGTTCAAGCAATTTGACGATTGCTCTATAGCCCTATGTTTTCAAGTAACCAAGGAGTAACATTTCTTCTATTGTGGTGTGTAAGGTGCAGACTTCTCATGAATAATACCAACATTTTCACAATATTCTGGAAAATGGTATTTACCGCCTCTATCAAACCTAAGTCTCTTTATTTTGACATTACACTGATTTTTTACTTCTGTCTAAAAAATCTTGAATTTATCAAGCACCTCATCTCTTGAATGCAAAAGCTAGATATGACAGTATTTAGAAAAATCATCAATGAATGTTACAAGATATTTCTTACCACCTCTAGTGGGGGTACTATGCACGTCACATACATCACTATGCACAAGTTCAAGCAGAGATGTGGTTTTATCTACTTTAGGAAAAGGATAGCGAGTAATTTTTAATTGCACACAAAATTTACATTTTTCAAACATATCAATATCATACTTCAGAATTAAATCTAAATTAACCATATCATACATTTTCTTATTATTAACATGGCCTAAATGAGCATTCCATAAAGAAAGAGAATCAACAATATAAGCAGAAATAGATGTATTATTGATAATGTTAAGTTTGAATATTCCCTGATACATGTAGCCCTTCCCAACAAAAATTTCACCCTTAGACAAGACAAATTTGTCCAACTCAAATACTAACTTAAAACCATGCTTATTAAGCAGGCTTCCAGATACAAGGTTTTTCCTGACATCAGGTACATGATCAAAATCATTAAGACTTAAGACTTTTCCAGATGTGAACTCTAGATCCATTATCCCTTTGCCTTTGATAGTAGTAGTTGAAGAGTTGCCCATGTAGAGAACTGTTCCATCACTCACTTGTTCATAAGTAGTGAAACGACTTTTGTTGTTGCAGACGTGCCTTGTTGCTCCTGAGTCAATCCACCAGTCACCAGCATCTTCGAGCATGTTCACCTCGAATACAACAACCACGAACTTGTTCTTGGTATTTGATGCTTCTGGTTTCTTCTTGTATGATCGGCATTCATTCCTGAAGTGTCCTGGCTTGCCACAGTGCCAGCAAGCGCCTTTCGGCTTCTTAGCATCTTTCTCGGGTTGGGTTCTGTCACGACCCCATTCCGTCTCTAGTAGAATGGTGCCGTGATGGCCAGTAATCCGAGATTACCGAAGGCCAACTTTCAAAATTCACACACAATCAGAGTATTACATATGGGGCTAACATGTGTGGAAGCAATATATTTAAATCTAAGTAGTCCATAAGAGCTATGCATAGATCAAATGAAATGACATACTGTAGACGTCCCCCGAACGCCCCGGGAGGGTGAGTCCCGTTCTGTTCATTTGTGGGGTCACTACAGCTCGGACTCTCAATTTGTCACGGTTCTTAATCTGAACCAAAGAGTCCAAATCCGACAAATCGTTTTGAGAAACAGATTTTTGAAAAGTAGTGCCAAACATGGACTGCTTTGCCAGATACAGAGTCGCCACCTAAATATTTTAAAATGGGGAAATTTAGGAAACCCTGACTCGGTGCCGAAGGCCACATGTCCGGCATCACCGGAGTTGTCTCGGCTCGGGAGCTTGGGTACGATCGGGGAAGGTCAGCTATGAGCACCCCCTTTCGCCCGGTCCGAAGACCGGCCTCTACTAACCGTGATATCCATTTTTGAAAGCATTATGTGTCCTTATTCCAGTTATTAGCCTAGAATTACTACATTATGCGCACAGCAAACAAGTATAGACTAGGTTGCCTAATTTGGAAACAAGCATTGCATATCCGTTTTGTTTCGAAAAATGTTTTGAAATTTGCTACTCGCAAGTAGGCTAAAACACGGATTTCAACGAGTTTTTCCAACTCAA
>NW_021025612.1:1334640-1394817 GCF_004153795.1 Camellia sinensis | reverse complement strand
AGAGAGAGATGAAATTGGATAATGCAAACTGTAGCGATCGTTGTCAATCTTGTATCAGATTGATCTATTTTTAAAATAAATAATAATAAAATTAATACAATAATTGGTAGACATATAACTTGATTATATTGTCTTAAAAAAATAGAGTAGTTTTATTTTTAAGAGTATAATAACCATTCATTTTTTAACAAATATTATAAAATCATATGGCTATAGTAATTGTGGGATCAATATGGAAATTTTTAATTATTGATCTATACAGTACAGAAATTGCAAGTATAAATAATTTAGATCATTAAAAATAAGGTTTGATAGCCTTATTCATCAATGCATATATGAGGTCTAAATATATGGGCAACTCTTACGTGTGTAAATGAATACCATATGTACTTGTCGTAATTCTCATAAATATTATATATAATTAACTCATAAAATCGTGTAGTTTTCACAAATATATGTAATGTAACTCACAAAAATTGAGAATAACAACTCATAAAATCGTGTAAAGTTTTCATAAAATATCGTAAGTTTTAACGTCAATTAAAAAATTTTGAGAAATCACAATTACGTATATATTTGTGAGAAACTTACTATAGATTTTGTAAGGTAACTTATGTATATTTTATGAGAACTTACGCAAAGAGCATAGATGGTATGTACATTGCCACAATCAAACACTTATTGAAAAAAATATAATATGACGATAGACTTAGTTTTCTCTCCAATCCATTATTTACACTGGAGAATGTACAATGCTACAAATGAATGTCATATTAATTTTTTAAGTACTCTTTACTTAATCCTAAAAGCTAGAGAATTACTTTTCAAATCCATAAAATACGGTAAGTCCTAGTTAGAATATTTATTAAAACAAACTCTCTTTGTATCTGTTGTTTTTTCTTATCAGCCGTCAGTAAATTCTGTTTTACACCTCATTGGATTTAAAATTGAGTTTAGAAAATAAATTTTTATATACTTTCTTTTTAATTTTTTAGTTTTTATATTACATTATCGCTAATAACATTTATTGGCATGAAAACGTAAAAATCCAGACCAATAGTAGGTAAGGAAAGAAAATATCCAGATAGGAATTGTTTCGTCCTTGTGGGGCTGTCATGCATGGCCAAATCTCAAATTTTATGAAGTCAAAGTGCTTATGTTTGCTTCCACAATGAAGATTCTATGACATTGCTCTTTCATTTTTTTTTTTTTTAAATGGTCAAATAAACTAAAGTTTTTCAATTGACATATTCAAAAGACTAATTCATTTACCTATGAAAACATAGATACTTCTTTACTCACGCAATCGTGGGAGTTAAGTGCCGCTAGCTACAGCCACTTTATTATATCTAGACCTTATGGAAATGAGTAAATTCTAACAAACACAAACAAGATTCTTTATATGAAATACACATAAAAGCCACGTCCTAAAGAAGAATATCTTGAGCACTTCTAGATAGAAAGAGAGATAGAGAGCTCGTTCATCTTTTGTTGCTTTGTTTTTCCATGTTATTGTTTTGGTTTGGCAATGGCACGTCCTGTGTTCTTGCTAACATGCGCTTTAGCTCTTCTAGCTTCTTCACTAGAGTCTCTGCTGGAAATTGTGGAGCATTCTTTCGAAGTAACTATCTACACATTTCAATTTAACTTTCCTTAATCTATAAGTTTTTGTTAGTTGGTGTGGGGCTTTTTTTTACTTTCCTATTGTGTCTGCTTCTATGCTTTTTTCGGGTACGCTAGACTTACAAGTTCAATTGTTTACGTAACATGGGTTATTTTCGGAGATAACCCTATTAACTCTGGCCTTTATTTTTCATTTTTTCTTTAGCTAAATTTTGTCATAATGCCAAAAATATTCCTCAGTTGTTTTTTTTTTTTATTTAAGATTTTTTTGTTTTGTGATATTTTATATTTTTATTTTTTACTTAACATAGATAGCCCTGACCTTTACATTTAACACCTAATATATTACTAGTATTCTAATATGTGTCGGCTTTCTTAGCCGAAAATGCCTACTATCCTATCTCTCAGGTTTGTTCGCTTTAAATTCTTTTATCAAACTTCATTTACCAAAACCTATTTCTTTTCTTTTTCTAAAATGACGACACACACACATATTATATATATCATAACGCTTATATACAACAATATATAATGCATATTTTCTTAAACTTAAAAGTTGACTTTATCTTAAATGTAGTTGATTTCATTTTCAGGTGAAAAATTTGACTGTCCATCCATTATGCAAAAGCAAGTATCACTGCAGTGAATGGAAGCCTTCCTGGCCCAACAATCACGAGTTCACGAGGGTGACACCCCTTGTTGTTCATGTTTTTAATAAGTCTCCTTACAACCTTACCATTCACTGGTAATATGTCTTTTTAAATTATATATATATATATTATATTTTTGAAACTTAATTTATATAAAAACATGCTAGCTGTTTTTCACTTTAACTACTCTCTAGAAGATTTAGCTTGACTTTTTATTCATTGATTAGAACATATTCTGATACAATTTATCCATTTTAGCCTCTTGAATTGAATATTATCAAATATCATTATTATTGTTAGGACTATTAATATCATTACTTATATCATTGCCCTAATATATTATGCAGGCATGGAATATTTCAGCTAATGAGTGCTTGGGCAGATGGACCTGAATATGCAACTCAATGTCCGATACGTCCTGGTAGTAGCTACACTTACAAATTCAACATCACTGGACAAGAAGGGACCTCTGGTGGCACGCACACAGTCAATGGCTCCGCGCAACCGTTTATGGAGCATTAATTATCCGCCCAAGAGGTTGGTCACTGCATACCCATTTCCAAAACCCTACAGAGAATTCCCCATTCTTTTAGGTACCAACATCTTTTTTTCCTTTCTTTGTTTTTTGAACTTAAACCTTTTTTATTCCCCATCAAATTCTTTTAGGCTTCATAATTACTACATTCATGATGATGCTGTATATTAGCAATTAACATGTGCAAAGGTGGTTAATATAGTGGACCTATTACATGCAAAGACAATAATTCTTTTTGATAGTTTATTAAAAAATCATATAAGTATTACTAATTTTGAAAATTTTCAATAGTAATGGACAATCTGAAATATTAGATTAGCATTGTAGCATACATTAGAAGATTAGAAAACATATTTGAAATACATCAAAGTCTGATATAAGAAACACAAAGTTCGGATATATTAATTTTTATGTAGCAAGAGATTTTTTTTGGGTACAAATTGTGAAGAGATTATTCAAAATGTACGTAGGAGTAATCCATGAAAGTGTGATTGCAGGAGAGTGTGGAATGCAAATGTAATTGATGTCGAAAAGGAAGGACTTGTAAGTGGAGGTGCACCTAACAGTTCTGATGCTTTCACCATCCAATGGTCGACCTGGTGATCTCTATCCATGTTCTTCAAATCGTAAGTACTAACAACTGACACTTTATATTCCAAACATGTATGTCCAATGCAACTCATTGGGTCCAATCTCTCACTTTTATATAACATATGGTTGTTTTTTTCTTCCTAGACACACATAAATTGACGGTGGTACAAGGAAAAACATATCTCATACGCATCATCAATGCAGCAATGAATAACCAATTCTTCTTCAAAATAGCCAACCATAACTTGACAGTTGTTGCTGTTGATGCCACTACTACATACTCCGATGGTCACTGACTTCATCTCATTGCTGCTGGCCAAACCACGGACGTACTTTTCACTGCCAACCAACCACCGGCCTCTTACTATATGGTGGCACATCCATATGTTAGCTCACAAAATATAACTGACAGTTCCACATCTACCACAGGGATCATTGTCTATAAGAATGCTCTATCATTGACTCCACAAATGCCGGTCCTACCAGCCTTCAATGACAACACCAACGGCCTACAAGTTCTCTACTAGCCTGACTGCGCTTGTCAATGCGCCTCATTGGGTTCCAGTCCCACTCAAAGTCAATGAACACATGTTTGTGACAATAAGCTTGGGCTTAATACCATGTGAAAGAAATGACAATTGTAACAGGGCTATTTGACCAAAGATTCGCTGCGAGCATGAACAATGCATCCTTTCAGTTTCCTACCAAGTTGTCGATGTTGCAAGCCTTCTTCAACAATGTTGATGGAATCTACACACACCGATTTCCCTGATCAACCACCATTGGTTTTTAACTACACAAACTCAAACAACAGCCAAAACAGAGCAATCATAATGACATCAAAGTCAACTAAAGTGAAGAAAACTTAAGTTCAATTCAATTGTTGAGATGGTGTTGCAGAACACAGCCTTGTTGGGTATAGAGATGCATCCTATGCACTTACATGGATTCAACTTCCATGTGTTGGCTCAAGGGTTGGCAATTATGACCCAATAAACGATCCTAAAAAGTTTAATCTCATTAATCCACAAGTACGTAACACCATTGGCGTGCCGACTGGAGGGTGGGTTGTCATCGATTTCAGGCAAAACAATCCCGGTAAGTATTCATGATCAATCATGCGTGGCTTTATCATCTTAATTCAATTTTAATATATATACCAAGTAGCTATAAATCTTTCCGAAGGTTCATTTAGGAGTGAATGTGCTATACCACATTATTCCTAACTTGTACATAAGCTTTCATATACTAAATTATGCTTTTGAAAAATTTGATGGATACAGGTATATGGTTAATGCATTGTCACATGGATTTACACTTGCCATGGGGTCTGTCGATGGCTTTTGAGGTTGAGAATGGGCCAACACCATCAACTACATTACCTCCCCCTCCACCAGATCTACCCAATGTTAAGAGTTGTTTTACGTTATTTCTTTTTTATAATAATTTTTGTATGATTCTTTCATTTTTATTTTATTTTGTGTTTCAATATATTCATTACAACAACCATGTAATAAAGTTTGTCAATAACTTATTCTTTCAATTGTATTAAGTTTGCATTCTTTTGAATAAAAATAATATTACAAATATTACAATCTTCATAATTCCTGGCCAAACATGAAGTTTGGTTTGATTTAAAAGTTGTTTTTTAGTGGGCTATTTGTCTTATTATTATTTGGGAAAATTATTAAGAAGTCTCATGCCACTATTTTGGAGCTTGTTTTAGTCTATATAGTGACTTTATGAGTTTACACACTTTGTGCTCTTGACCCTGTAACAACAATCCTTCCGGTTGTTGCATGTCTATTTCCTCATCTAACTCTCTATTTAGGAAAGTGGTCTTAACATCCATTTGACGGATTTCAAGCTTATAGATTGAGGCTAAGGAAATCAACACTCGAATGGTGGCGATTTTAGCCACTGTAGCACATGTATCATAATCGATACCCTCCTTTGAAGTAAATCCCTTAGCAACTAATCTTGCTTTGAACTTGTCAATTGTGCAATCAACTTTCATTTTCCTTTTGAAAATCCATTTACAACCAATTGGTTTGGATCCATGTGGCAAATCAACAAGTATCCAGGTATTGTTACCCATGATAGAATCCATCTCATCGTTTATGCTTCTTTCCAGAAAGCAACATCTTGAGACTTCATAACCTCCTCAAAGGTTAATGGAACTGAATCCATATTCAAAGAAATCATTGTTTGTTTACAATAAGCTGTCCTAGTTCCTTCTACAAAGTAAATAATAAAATCAAAGCCAAATGACTTCTCAGTGTTAGCCCTCTTACTCCTCCTTAGCTCAATAGGTTCATTAGGCTCAATGGTTCATGTCGTTCACTTTCCTCTATAGACATCAAAGGAGTTGATTCATTTTCTTGATTAGAATCCAACCTTAGAATGGTTGTGAAACGATTCTCATAAAATACCGCATCACGTGATTCAATGATGGTATTTGTTTCCACTGAACCATTGGGCTCTACTACCAAAAACCTATATGCATTGCTATGTATAACATATCTAAGGAATATGCATTCAATTCCCTTTTCACCTAATTTCTTCCTTTTAGGTTCAAGCAATTTGACGATTGCTCTATAGCCCTATGTTTTCAAGTAACCAAGGAGTAACATTTCTTCTATTGTGGTGTGTAAGGTGGGCAGACCTTCTCATGAATAATACCAACATTTTCACAATATTCTGGAAAATGGTATTTACCGCCTCTATCAAACCTAAGTCCTCTTATTTTGACATTACACTGATTTTTACTTCTGTCTAAAAAATCTTGAATTTATCAAGCACCTCATCTCTTGAATGCAAAGCTAGATATGACAGTATTTAGAAAAATCATCAATGAATGTTACAAAATATTTCTTACCACCTCTAGTGGGGTTACTATGCACGTCACATACATCACTATGCACAAGTTCAAGCAGAGATGTGGTTTTATCTACTTTAGGAAAAGGATAGCGAGTAATTTTTAATTGCACACAAAATTTACATTTTTCAAACATATCAATATCATACTTCAGAATTAAATCTAAATTAACCATATCATACATTTTCTTATTATTAACATGGCCTAAATGAAGCATTCCATAAAGAAAGAGAATCAACAATATAAGCAAAAATAGATGTATTATTGATAATGTTAAGTTTGAATATTCCCTGATACATGTAGCCCTTCCAACAAAAATTTCACCCTTAGACAAGACAAATTTGTCCAACTCAAATACTAACTTAAAACCATGCTTATTAAGCAGGCTTCCAGATACAAGGTTTTTCCTGACATCAGGTACATGATCAACATCATTAAGACTTAAGACTTTTCCAGATGTGAACTCTAGATCCATTATCCCTTTGCCTTTGATAGTAGCAGTTGAAGAGTTGCCCATGTAGAGAACTGTTCATCACTCACTTGTTCATAAGTAGTGAAACGACTTTTGTTGTTGCAAACGTGCTTGTTGCTCCTGAGTCAATCCCACCAGTCACCAGCATCTTCGAGCATGTTCACCTCGAATAAAACAACCACGAACTTGTTCTCGGTATTTGATGCTTCTGGTTTCTTCTTGTATGATCGGCATTCATTCCTGAAGTGTCCTGCTTGCCACAGTGCCAACAAGCGCCTTTCGGCTTCTTAGCATCTTTCTCGGGTTGGGTTCTGTCACGACCCCATTCCGTCCTAGTAGAATGGTGCCGTGATGGCCAGTAATCCGAGATTACCGAAGGCCAACTTTCAAAATTCACACACAATCAGAGTATTACATATGGGGCTAACATGTGCGGAAGCAATATATTTAAATCTAAGTAGTCCATAAGAGCTGTGCATAGATCAAATGAAATGACATACATCTTAGCATGGTTTTTCAACTGAATACAAATAAAATAAAAGTACATGTTACATCTTGATCAAAAGGCTTCTCAAGCCGACATATACAAAATACATGAAATATAAAGTCAAGAAGTATATCTTTAAGATTGCGCGACATAACATGGATCAAACATCATCTTGCAAATAACACATCTCGGCGTCACCGCCTTCATGCTTGTTACCTACATATATATATAAGGAGAGGGTGAGCTTGGATACTCAGTGAATGGTATAAGTAATAAAGGGGTTAAATGAATGATTCCCGAGGTCCTTGTCAAAACAATATATATTTCATAGCTTGTTCAAACATGGGCTGGATCAAGTTCATCAATCAAATCTGGTCTTTCAAATCTTCTTGGATGTTTAATAACATCTACATAATAACATGGGGTGATGACATTCCTGACGAAAACAAACCCACCCGTTCATAGACCGTCGGTGACAATCCACCCGTTCACAGACCGTGCGGTGGGGCCATCCGTTCATAGACCGTCGATGACAAATCCACCCGTTCACAGACCGTCGGTGGGGCCACCGTTCATAGACTGTCGATGACAAATATCTCTCAAACATGATGCTACATGGGCTTAAAGTCCCCTAGCATGGGAGGACTTGTGCTACAAAAGTTTAGAGTCCCCTAGCACGTACGGACTTTCCAAAAATGTCATCCAAAACAAGGCTAATACTTGATATACAAAATAGGGATCATCATTCATGCTTAACAATACTTTTCAAAACAAGCAAAGCGAAACTTTAACAAAACGTTATAACATAGCTTTATTAGAAAAATAAGCCCACTCGCGGACCCTATATCTTTATTAAGAATACCACTCACATAGTTCTTGGGATGTCGGGATCAAGGCAAAGGTCCAAGTCCTACAAACACGTGGCAAAGTCTATTGAATGCACTCTTAAAAACAAGCTTCACATGAATGCAAATGATCTAGGGAAAACATGCTGGAAAACATCTAGGGAAAACATGCTGGAAATACCTAGGGAAAACATGCTGAAAACATCTAGGGAAAACATGCTGGAAATACCTAGGGAAAACAGAATGCAAATGATCTAGGGAAAACATGCTGGAAAACATCTAGGGAAGACATCTAGGGAAAACATGCTGGAAAACATCTAGGGAAAACATGCTGGAAAACAGGCTGGGTACCAACCAGGTCTTGGAATGGATGCACAGAAATGATCTAGGAAAAAATGACCTAGCCGAGTGAACTCAGGAGGTCTTGGCCGAGGTCCCACACCTCTTGGCCGAGGTGTGATTACCTAGGCTTCAGTATGCAGCTGCCTGCCGAGGTGTTACAAGGTGCCGGCAAGGGTGTACCATGGTCGGCCTAGGTGTGCAGTGGTTAGCCTAGGTGTGCCTGCAAGATAAACTAACGTGCAAGTGATCATGCAAGGTAGGCCAAGGTGAGATACGATGTTTGGCCTAAGTGTGTGATCTAGGCAATAGTGGTCTCGGTGATCACACCTAGGGAAATGAAGCCTGGAAATCTGGGTTTCATCCTTGAAGAACATGGGCATGAAGAACATGAATGTTAAAATCATAACTTGTTATTATAAAATCTGAGGTTTCATGTTATGAGTTCAAAAATATGGACCTTGGTACCCATACTTGAAGATCATATGAAAACAAACACGAAAACATGGATCTTGATACAAACTTTCGGATCAAAACATGGCTTTTCCTCAAGAACACATGAATATCATTTTCTCTTTCTAAAATCGAACTTCAAAGCAATGCATGGTTCATGAAACATGGTGGATCATGCAATGCGATTAAATCAACATAAAGAATAACAAGAGTAGATCACGAATCTAACCTTAAAACACGGATCTAACGGTTCGATCTCTAGGGATCAACCTTGGAAATCTACCTCTCTCTAGAATTCCTTTTCCTCTTCCTAGAGCTTCTCTCTCTTTCTAAGCCAAGGACATAGCAAATGATATGTTTTTCTCTCTCTGCCGGCTGATTTAACCATCTGCAGGGACACGTGGCACTACCAGATTGGTTCTCCTCAAAAGGTGATAGAAAGACAAGACAAGTGTATGACAAAGTGTGTACAACAAGCTAGATGACATGGGCATTCCGGCAGGTAATGATCTCGGCTAAGGACATAGGCTTCGGCAAGTAAGGTCTCAATGATCTCGGCTAGGAAGGATAACACTTGGCCAAGCTGTGCCATACCTCGGCCTAGATGTGCCACACCCCGATCTAGGTCATTCCAGTCCCGGAACAAGATCACTAGGTCCAAGGATCAAGGATCTAGGGCGCCTAGATGATAACATCTCGGCCTAGATGATGCACATCTTGGCCTAAGTGATGCACACCTCGGCCTAGATGATGATATCTCGGCCAATATGCCTAGGTGATGGTGGAGGTCAACCAAAGTGGTTCGAAGATGGTCCTAGGGGTAAGAGGTTCAAAGGTGTGACCTAGGCTTGACATGACCTAGGCTCGGTATGACCTAGGCTTAACATGACCTAGGCTTGGCATGACCTAGGCTCGGCATGACCTAGGCTTAACATGACCTAGGCTTGGCTTGACCTAGGCTTAACATGACCTAGGCTTGGCATGACCTAGGCTTGACATGACCGAGGCTTGGCATGACCTAGGCTTGACATGACCTAGGCTTGGCATAGTAGGGGAGGAACAAAACATGCAAGCAACACTTAAGTAAAACAAGATAAGATTCATGAATGTAAGCTTAACAAAACAAAGTTATGTAAATGCACATGAACATGACTAAGACATGAATATGGGTTGTTACATCCTTCCCCCCTTAAAGAAGTTTGGTCCGCAAACTTAACTTACCTTGTCCCCAAAACAATTCCGAATGTCAGATTCTCATCTCTTCTTATCATCTCTAGCCTTTACCTTGGGACAGTCCTTAATACGATGGCCTATCTCACCGCATTCAAAATATGCTCCAGATGCCCGATGACAAACTCCAAAATGTCGCCTTCCGTAACTTGTACATGTCGGCCTGGCGCCACCTTCCTGATTCGTGTTATTAGAACTGTCCACATTTGTCTTCTTCTCAGCATCATGCTGGTCTTGGCGATTGTCATAGGTCTGCCTCTTTTTCTGATTCTCTCCCAAACTCTGACTTCTGTTCAAGTTGGCTTCGGCAAGGATGGCTTTATCTAACACTCCAGCATACGTCGGCATGTTAAGCAAATTAACCCGGTCTTGAATTGATCCACGAAGCCCACTTTCAAACTTTCTAGCCTTCCTATATTCATCGTTGACCATGTAAGGTGCATACCTTGCCAACTCGGTGAAAGCACGATCATATTCAGCTACTGTTTTGCTACCCTGTGACAACATCTGGAATTCTGTGGTCTTGCGATCTCGGACATTGAGGGGAAAGTGTTTGTCATGAAACAACTCCAAAAATCTGGCCCAAGTTAAGTCTGGATGACCTTCTCGGATCATCATCCACCACTTACGAGCGTCGTCTTCCAATGTGAATGCTGTCAATGACACCTTCTGGGCGTCGGTGCTAGGAAAAACCTCAAACAACTTCTCCATCTCAAGAACCCATGCTTCTGCTTTCATCGGCTCTATACCTCTATGGGACTTTGGCGGTTTCATCTTTTTGAATTCTTTGATCAAGGTCAAGGTGTCGTCTCTATACAAAGCTGGCGGCGGCTGCACTTGTGGTACTGGAAGAGGTGGAGGTAGAGGTGGAACTGCATGTCGGCCATCTGTCTGCTCGGCCTGAGTAGAAGTGGTACCTGTGTCTTGTGGCCTAGGTTGTCTCAACTCACGGACCAATCCTTCGACCATTCTTTCTAATCTGTCTATTCTGTCTTCGGAATGATCTCGGCCAACTGGAGGTCTACCCCTTCTCATGATGCTAGAGGTATGCAAAATGTAACTCTTAAACAAAATGAGCAAGTAAACATGCATGCAAGTAATAAATGATCATGCCGAGATGATGCACACCTTGTCAAGTAGCAAGCAACATGATGCAATCCTAACATCATTCTAAGGGACATCCTATGCTCTTGAGGACTCAAAGTGTGTGAATATCGTACTATAAGGAACGCGTGCTCTGATACCATTCTGTCACGACCCCATTCTGCCCCTAGTAGAATGGTGCCGTGATGGCCAGTAATCCGAGATTACCGAAGGCCAACTTTCAAAATTCACACACAATCAAAGTATTACATATGGGGCTAACATGTGCGGAAGCAATATATTTAAATCTAAGTAGTTTATAAGAGCTGTGCATAGATTAAATGAAATGACATACATCTTAGCATGGTTTTTCAACTTGAATACAAATAAAATAAAGTGCATGTTACATCTTGATCAAAAGGCTTCTCAAGCCGACATATACAAAATACATGAAATATAGAGTCAAGAAGCATAATCTTCAAGATTGCCGACATAACATGGATCAAACATCATCTTGCAAATAACACATCTCGGCGTCACCGCCTTCATGCTTGTTACCTACATATATATATAAGGAGAGTGTGAGCTTGGATACTCAGTGAATGGTATAAGTAATAAAGGGGTTAAATGAATGATTCCCGAGGTCCTTGTCAAAACAATATATATATATCATAGCTTGTTCAAAACATGTGATGGATCAAGTTCATCAATCAAATCTTAGTCTTTCAAATCGTCTTGGGATGTTTAATAACATCTACATAATACATGGGGTGATGACATTCCTGACGAAACAAACCCACCCATTCATAGACCGTCGGTGACAAATCCACCCGTTCACAGACCGTCGGTGGGGCCATCCGTTCATAAACCGTCGATGACAAATCCACCCATTCACAGACCGTCAGTGGGGCCATCCGTTCATAGACTGTCGATGACAAATATCTCCCAAACATGATGCTACATGGGCTTAAAGTCCCCTAGCATGGGAGGACTTGTGCTACAAAAGTTTAGAGTCCCCTAGCACATACGGACTTTCCAAGAATGTCATCCAAAACAAGGCTAATACTTGATATACAAAATAGGGATCATCATTCATGCTTAACAATACTTTTCAAAACAAGCAAAGCGAAACTTTAACAAAATGTTATAACATAGCTTTATTAGAAATACCATTTACATAGTTCTTGGGACGTCGGGATCAAGGCAAAGGTCCAAGTCCTACAAACGCATGGCAAAGTCTATTGAATGTACTTTTAAAAACAAGCTTTACATGAATGCAAATGATCTAGGGAAAACATGCTGGAAAACATCTAGGGAAGACATCTAGGGAAAACATGTTGGAAAACATCTAGGGAAAACATGCTGGGTACCAACCAGGTCTTGGAATGAATGCACAGAAATGATCTAGGCAAAAATGACCTAGCTGAGTGAACTCAGGAGGTCTTGGATGAGGTCCCACACCTCTTGGCCGAGGTGTGATTACCTAGGCTTCAGTATGCAGCTGCCTGCCGAGGTGTTACAAGGTGCCGGCACGGGTGTACCATGGTCAGCCTAGGTGTGCAGTGGTTAGCCTAGGTGTGCCTGCAAGATAAACTAACGTGCAAGTGATCATGCAAGGTAGGCCAAGGTGAGATACGATGCTTGGCCTAGGTGTGTGATCTAGGCAAGAGTGGTCTCGGTGATCACACCTAGGGAAATGAAGCCTGGAAATCTGGGTTTCATCCTTGAAGAACATGGGCATGAAGAACATGAAGAACATGAATGCTAAAATCATAACTTGTTATTATAAAATCTGAGATTTCATGCTATGAGTTCAAAAACATGGACCTTGGTACCCATACTTGAAGATCATATGAAAACAAACACGAAAACATGGATCTTGATACAAACTTTCGGATCAAAACATGGCTTTTCCTCAAGAACACATGAATATCACTTTCTCTTTCTAAAACCGAACTTCAAAGCAATGCATGGCTCATGAAACATGCTAGATCATGCAATGCAGCTAGATGAACAATAAGAACAACAAGAGTAAATCCAAATGGAGGAGTTTTCAAAAATATTAGTGCCTTCTCAATTGCTGGAAATAACAAACTTTGTAGAGGAATTAAAGCATTGCAATTGCCAGCATGTCTAACAAAAGTCTTGAAGGAAAGGAAACGAACATTCACCCCTAGAGTAATAGCTCTAGTAGCCACTCTCAGTGTCGTTTTATTATTAGTTTGCTTTTTAGCTATTCTTTATCAAACAAGAAGGTCTAGACAACAAGCCTCTTCAACTTTGGCCTGTTTTTCTCTCTCTGCCGGCTGATTTAACCTTTTGCAGGGACACGTGGCACTACCGGATTGGTTCTCCTCAAAAGGTGATAGAAAGACAAGACAAGTGTATGACAAAGTGTGTACAACAAGCTAGATGACATGGGCATTCCGACAGAAAATGATCTCGGCTAAGGACATAGGCTTCGGCAAGTAAGGTCTCAATGATCTCGGCTAGGAAGGATAACACTTGGCCAAGCTGTGCCACATCTCGGCCTAGATGTACCACACCTTGGTCTAGGTCATTCCAGTCCCGGAACAAGATCAATAGGTGCAAGGATCAAGGATCTAGGGTGCCTAGATGATAACATCTCGGCCTAGATGATATTGGCCTAGGTGACGCACACCTCGGCCTAGATGATGACATCTCGGCCAATATGCCTAGGTGATGGTGGAGGTCAACCAAAGTGGTTCCAAGATGGTCCTAGGGGTAAGAGGTTCAAAGGTGTGACCTAGGCTTGACATGACCTAGGCTTGGCATGACCTAGGCTTGGCATGACCTAGGCTTAACATGACCTAGGCTTGGCATAGTAGGGGAGGAACAAAGCATGCAAGCAACACTTAAGCAAAACAAGATAAGATTCATGAATGTAAACTTAACAAGACAAAGTTATGTAAATGCACATAAACATGACTAAGACATGAATGTGGGTTGCTACAGGTTTCACGCTTACACTTCTTTTTGTTGAACATCTTGCCATCATCCACCATGTGAATCTTGGAAGTCTGAGCCAATTGGTTTTCTTTACTTTCAAGAACTCTTGACTCTTCCTCAATTTTGAGGTGTTGAGCCAATTCCTCTAAAGTTAGATCTTCCTTTTTATGTTTCAAAGTTTTCTTAAAATCCTTCCAAAAAGATGACAATTTCTCTATTATAGACGAAACTACTATAGATTCATCCATGTTCATATTCTTTTGTCGAAACTGACTCAGAATATGTTGGATCTCATGGAATTGTTCCATAATGGGCTTTGTATCAATCATAGTAAAATGCATAAAATTACTAACAAGAAATTTCTTACTGGTGACATCCTCAGCGAGATACTTTGACTGTAGTATGTCCCGGAGTTGCTTTATCGTTTCCAGATGTTGATACATATTGAACAGAGAGTCCAACAGCGCATTCAGAATAGCGGCTCCTATTTTTTTTTCTTATCATTATTCATAATATACTATATTTTTCTATAATTTTTATTAATATTTTTATTCTTCAACTTACAAAATTAACATGTCTGTTGTCCCACTATCACCAAGTCTCGATTTGTCCCGCCCTTGATATGATAGATGGCAGTGCAAATTACTACAAACTCGTCCTAAATTTGAACTTTGACCATCCCTAGTCAACCACTATTCTTTTCACCTAACTGTGCCGCTGCCTTCTCCAATATTCTCACACCTTCGACTAACCATCAACTTCTCTTACCTCAACCATATCCTCGTTACATCACTACCATAACAAAAAAAATCCTTTCTTATTCCTTCCTCATTGCACCATCACCACACGTAGCCCTTTGTCACCTCTTCTTCTACATCGGCTTTGTAGGGGAGGTGTAATCGATTGTTAAGAGGGTAGGAGAGCTGTGGTAATTGATTTAAGAAGTAAAGGAAGGAAAAGGACAAGAAAGGAGTGGGGAAATGTGAGGAGTATTTTGGTAATTGAAACATTTTTCATCTTTTTGTAATTTTTTTGTTATTCCTCTCAGTTTGGTAATTATTTGACCAACAATACTTGAGACACCAAATTTTTTTATTAAAAACTCACTTGAGTGTGGGTCTCACATGAATGTGGGGTCCTACACCTATGTGAGTGATTTGATAAATTTTTTAGTAATTTTTTTTGTATCCCTATCATTTTTCTTATTTGACCCAAAGTTCATTTTTATGTAGTTTCATATAAAATAAAATGAAAAAATGTAAAACTTTATTTTAATATTTTACTTTAAAAAATTTAAGATTGAAAATTTAGGTTTGTGATTTTCAATTTTAAGCTAATCAAGTTATAAATAAATATAACCAAATGAAGGTTTGGTTTGGTTTGGCTTTTTATTTTATTTCTTTATTTCATGATTTACTTTGATAACAAATATTTAAAAGCTCTTAGTATTTTCATAGATATATTTTTTTACAGAAAACATAATTTTTTAATGTTTATTTTTATCAAATTAATTTATATTTTTTCAAAAATAAATTTAAATTTTTTTTTTGATATTTATAAAGAGATGTTGTCAAGTAGGCGGAGACCTACTTTTCTAGACACATTTATTTATTTATCTCACGATGACCTCCTCATTGAAATTAAAAGGGAGTGTGTAAGACATGAGACACACGAGACTTGTGGTGTCACCATTTTTTCTTATTGGTAGGTAAAGTGGTGGCAGGTAATGTAGTGGCATCATTGGACATTTGGAGTTCACTTACCCTCCAAAAAAGCATTAAAAAGATTCTTTTAGTTTATATGATTTGGATTCATTTAATTTTAAATATTAAATAATTTAAATTAATTTAATAAATCAAATCGAACTATATAAACCAAATTAAAGTTAAATTTTAAGTTAAATTCAAACTATGTTTTAATTTATTTTTGAGCTAAGGACATTTTATTCTCCTCCTGTTCATGCTTTTCCTTTTTCTTTTTATTTTCCCCAACATTAGGTAAGGTAGTGAAGTGATTGGACTATCGATTCCATATAAGCAAAGCAACTAATTAAGGTCACGTTTGTTAATAAATTTAAAATAGGTAAAAAATCATTATAAGTTGTCATATCTCACTCTTTCTTTTTATAGACCTTTTTTTTGGTATAAAAATTCAAAAAATCAATTAAAATAATTAATTTCCAAACAAACTCTAAAACTCTATTTTGATCTATTTTTGAATTTTTTTGTTGATTTTTTACTTATTTTTATTTTATTTATATTTTTAAAAAACCTAAAAAAACTAATGTATTTGAGAAGTTCAATAATGTTTTACTTTGCTGTGAATGAGATTTTTCAAGTGACTTTTTTTAATTGATGACAGATATACTTTTAAATTTATGAGTTTGACATAAAACTATAAAAATAACAAATTTTTTTATAGTTTTTTTGGCTTCAATGATTTTTATTTCAAAATTATGTCAATTTTTTGTTCACTTTTCAAGTTTGTATGGTATAGATGAATCTAAAATGTTTAAAAAAAAAAAAAAAGAGTTAAAAAGGCCAACTATTTTTAACTTTTTTTTTTTTGTCCTTTTGAACTTATTTATTTATTTATTACTTCTACGGCCTATCAGGTTGAGTAAAACCCAAAAGTGTATATATATTTTTTTAATTTAAGCTTATTAAAAATAAAAATAAAAATCAATAAAAAAGGCGACACCAAACAATCACTTAGGTCTCATTTGGAAATTGAGTATTTTAATTAAATTTTAAAATTTTTTTCTAAAAAATATATAAAAAATAGAAATAATGATATAATAAACTATAATAACTTTCTAATTTTTTAACTAAAAATTTAACTTCCCAAATAGGGGTCCAACTCATTTTTTTCTCCAAAAAAGCATTAAAAAGATTCTTTTAGTTTATATGATTTGGATTCATTTAATTTTAAATATTAAATAATTTAAATTAATTTAATAAATCAAATCGAACTATATAAACCAAACTAAAGTTAAATTTTAAGTTAAATTCAAACTATGTTTTAATTTACTTTTGAGCTAAAGACATTTTATTCTCCTCCTGTTCATGCTTTTCCTTTTTCTTTTTATTTTCCCCAACATTAGGTAAGGTAGTGGAGTGATTGGACTATCGATTCCATATAAGCAAAGCAACTAATTAAGGTCACGTCTGTTAATAAATTTAGAATAGTTAAAAAATCATTATACGTTGTCATATCTCACTCTTTTTTTTTTATAGACCTTTTTTTTGGTATAAAAATTCAAAAAATCAATTAAAATAATTAATTTCCAAACAAACTCTAAAACTCTATTTTGATCTATTTTTGAATTTTTTAATGATTTTTTACTTATTTTTATTTTATTTATATTTTAAAAAAACCTAAAAAAACTAATGTATTTGAGAAGTTCAATAATGTTTTACTTTGCTGTGAATGAAATTTTTCAAGTGACTTTTTTTAATTGATGAAAAATATATATTTAAATTTATGAGTTTGACATAAACCTATAAAAATAACAAATTTTTTATAGTTTTTTTGGCTTCAATGATTTTTATTTAAAAATTATGTCAATTTTTTGTTCACTTTTCAAGTTTGTATGGTATAGATGAATCTAAAATGCTTAAAAAAAAAAAATTTTCTTTAATACAATAAAAAAAGAGAGAGTTAAAAAGGCCAACTATTTTTAACTTTTTTTTTTTGTTGTCCTTTTGAACTTTTTTTGAACTTATTTATTTATTTATTACTTCTACGGCCTATCAGGTTGAGTAAAACCCAAAAGTGTATATATTTTTTTTAATTTAAGTTTATTAGAAATAAAAATAAAAATCAATAAAAAAGGCGACACCAAACAATCACTTAGGTGTCAATTGAGAATTGACTATTTTAATTAAATTTTTAAATTTTTTTCTAAAAAATATATAAAAAATAGAAATAATGATATAATAAATTATAGGAAAATTTACCCATAAGTCCTAGTTTCTGAAAAGTTAAACTATGACCTTTCAGTCTATAATAAAACTTTTAGGACTAAACAGTGTATAAGTTATTAATTTAAGATTTATTGATGCATCCCCTAAACTATAATAACTTTCTAATTTTTTAACTATAAATTAAACTCCGCAAATAGGGCCTTAAAAAAAAATAGGCCCATAAACAAAAATGACTGTTTTAGAATACCCCCCAAACAAGCCTTAGAGGAAGAAAACTAAAGAATCATCTCTGGTAGGATCGATGACTGATGTTGCAGTCAGTAGTGGATGACAAACAAGCAAAAACGTGTCTGTCAGAATTTTAATACTCCTTTCGTCTTATAATATTAGTCCCTTATTTCATTTTTTATTGTCTTAAAATATTAGTTCCTCTTCAAAAATCAAGTACAAAAATAATATAAATTTTTTATTTTGTCCTTCTTTTAAATTCATAAATAATATAAAAAGTACAATTATGACATTGATATTTCAAAAAATATGTACTATCAAAAGATAATTTTAAAAAATTAACTTTTTAAAAGTACAATACTGTACTATCAAAAAAAGAAAAATGATATAAAAAGAAAAATGATTTGAATCCACAGGAGGGTCCCACGATCCCTCTGACTCTGACCTGTAATTGGTCAGGTTTTTTTTTTTATTATTTTGTTTTATTTTTTTCTTCTTCAATTATGAACTCCCCTCTATTTCTCTCTCTCGCCTCTGCTTCTCAGGTTCAAAACGAAGAAGAAGAAGAAGAAGAAGAAAAGAAAAGAAAGAAGAGGAAGGAAGGAAGGAAAAAAAAAAAAAAATCAAAACCCAAAACGACGTCGTTTTGGGTTTTGAGCCAAATTCGAGCCACTAATTTCGGGCCCTCATTTTTTTTTTTATTTTTTTATATCTATTTTGAGTCACATCAATTCTCATATTTTTTATTTATAAAATAATAAAATAAACTAAAAAAATTCAAAAATCAACTTTTTACTAATTTCTCAAAATATTACAATATCCACGTTTCCACAATCGTTAACAGGTTACTCTGGCCCAGTGGTCGGCTGGGCCTGATCCTTAGTGCCAGCCCGGCCCAAAGGTTAGCATGCTTCTCAAGCCACTACATCAAATATGTTGGACAAACATCATCTTTTTATTTATATGGTCACCCACTAAACTATTAGAAAGTAATATTTTAATTCCTTAAATAATAAAAACATATAAATAGATCATTTACATTATTAAGAAGTATCATTTTATCATTTGAAATATAAAATATACAAATAGACCCAATTGGTATACTTGTATAGTTTAGAGGGCCTATTTATACGTTTTTATAGTTTAGGAAGACAAAGTGATATTTTTTAATAGTTTAGGGGATCTATTTATACACTTCTATAGTTTAAGGGGTTAAAATAATATTTCTCAATAATTTAGAAGATTTTCGCATAAATAATCCACAAAAACAAAATTAACAATTTAAAATTTTATTTTAAATCCGACTATAGTATTACAATTCTAAACCAATCCAACAAACTCATACACTAAAAATAAACAAACATTATAAAAAATTAACAATAAATAATTTTTTAGTTGAGTAAAATTGAACCAAACATCTTAAATATTGGCGAAATGTATTTTATAGGGAAAAACATCAATAAATTTTATTTTGCTCTTAAGATTATTATTGAGTTCAATCAAGTTTCAATATGGACAACTAAGTTTTATATGTCATAAAATATTCTCAAAAGGTTCAATCTTCCTAAGGATGGCCACGGGACGGGTTTGTCATCCCCCGCCCCAACCCGCTACGGGTGAGATTTTTCAACTCCATCTCCGCCCTTGCAGATACTCGACCACATTTCAACTTGCCAAAAAAATTGAGAACCATTAAATTCTTAATACACTAAATAATTTCCTATAACAAACTAAGGGGATGAAAGTTTGGCTTCTTATTTATTTATATTTAAACAAAATCACAGACTTTTAGTGTAAGGTCCTGGTGTCCTATATCGGGAATGGAGAGAGAGTTCCTGAGTTATAAAAGTAAAAACCTGGACTCTTATATAACATCAAGGCCTTAAGTGTGCTTAGACTGGAGTAGTTCTGAGATGAGTGACCCACTGTGAAGAACAAATCTGTGCGGGCATGACCCAAAACAGACAATATTGATGACATGTGAAAGGTTGGAGTGTTACAAATAGTATCAGAGCCGACTCTCTATAGTACCGAGTGTGGGCCCCTAGTATCTCTTAGTGCATGTAGGCAGACTTGTGATCTGGCAAGCTATGGGGACGTGCAACCCTAAAAGGGGGGTGATTGTAAGGTCTCGGTGTCCCACATTGAGAATGAAGAGGGAGTTCCTAGGCTATAAAAGTAAAAACGTAAACCCTGCTAGGCTCTCCAATTAAGCATGCTTAGCTTGGAGTAGTTCTGGGATGGGTGACCCACTAGGAAGAACAAATTCGTGCGGGCGTGGTCCAAAGCGAATAATGTGGGTGTTTGGGAAGTGGCTATTTTAGAGATTTTTTGACTATTTTAGTAGACTATTTTAGTTTTTGTATTTGGGAAGATAGGATGGATTTTTAATTGAGTTTGTGTATTGAAAAATGTGTTGAAATGATGTTTAAAGTTAAAATGACAAATTTGTCTCTAACCTCACATTTTCCAAAATTAATCTAAAGGGGTAAAATTGTAATTTACTTACCTGTCACTGTGACAGCCCACTGCCAGCTTATTTATTTATTTATTTTAAAATTTTGGTTTAGGAGCTTTTAGGCTAAAATTATTTTTGAGACTATTTTAGCCTTAAAGCTAGGTTCCCAAACACCCCCAACATCGATGACATGTGAAGAGTTGAGGCGTTATATTTAGTATTCGTTTCTTATACCTAATTATATTATATATATACATATATATTATTTATTTATATATATTATTAATTATATCGGGTCGGGTTTGGATCGAGGAAGATGATACCCGGCCTTGTCTTGGGTAACCAAAATTTAATCCACCCCCCGTCCCGTATAAGTGTCAGGTCAGGTAAAATTCGTCCCATTTGGGATGGGTACGGGTGGGGGCCCCACGGGTGGAATTAAAATGACCATCCCTAATTCTTCCATAATGAGATATCTTATTTCATTTTTACCTCTCATTTAATATGAACAATAATTTTATAAATATTTTAATCCAATTATTTTTTATTATAAAATTATGATATTGTATTAAAAAAATCATAAATCACAATAAGAAAATTACCAATAAATTTTATTTTGTTTTGAAAATTATTATTGAGTAATATCAAATTTCAATATTAATAAATAAGTCCTATTTTCTTTTTTAATTTATAAATTGTTAAAAAAAATTCAATTATTCATAATTGTATATTTTACTTTAATTTTATTT
Source organism: Camellia sinensis (assembly GCF_004153795.1). Classification (NCBI taxonomy): domain Eukaryota; kingdom Viridiplantae; phylum Streptophyta; class Magnoliopsida; order Ericales; family Theaceae; genus Camellia; species Camellia sinensis. Next base: position 1,373,300 of record NW_021025612.1, on the reverse strand, counting down.
TTCTCATTAAAATATGAACCAAAATTTTCATAAATTTTATAATAAAAATGTTTTTAATTATTGAAATTAAATGAATTTTCATAAATATAAGATTCATCAACTATTTCATATATTGATAAATATAAAAATTTGTCATAGTATTGTTTTTCATAACTCTTTAGAATTTTAAAATATTTATGAAATTATTCTCCATATTAAATGAGGGGTAAAAATGGGATAAGATATCTCATTATGGAAGGATGAACCTTTTGGAAATATTTTATGACAAATAGGATTCAATTGTCCATATTAAAACTTGATAAGACCCAATAGCAATCTTAAAAATAAAATAAAACTTACACCTTACTTGTTTCTACTTTTCAAAAAATAGTTTTCAAAAAATTTGACTTTCTTATTTTTCGTATTTTTTTTGTTTTTATTGAATTTTTTTAATATTTTAAACAATTTTTTTACTTTTTAGACACACCTAACATAAATACACCTAAAAAATAAAAAAATTGTAAAAAAAATCTTTTAAAAATTTACTAAATACCAAAAATATATAAAAAAATTACAAGAATTTAGTATATTTTTTGTATTTTTATGTATTTATTAATTTTTTAAAATATTTTTTCACAATTTTTTTACTTTTTAGATACATCTAAGTAAGGTGCATCTAAAAAAATAAAAAAAATGTTTAAAATTTAAAAAATATTCACTAAAAACAAAAAAACTCGAAAATCAAAAAAGTCAATTTTCAAAAAACTTAATTCAGAAAACTCAAATCAAACACACTGATTGGTATTTTTTCCTATTTTATATCTTAACTGCATTTTTTTTAGGGAAAATTGGTCTAAGGTCCCTATCAAACTTTTAGTAATGGATTAAGTCCACAATCTGTTCTTTTGTAGTCTAAGGTCCCTTTTTTTGTGAGAGAAGAATGTAATGATTATAGGTTGGATGTGATGTTTTGTTTGTTATGGCTAAAATAGCCTATTTTGTTTTTTGTGGCTAAAATAGCCAAAAAAGCCTGAAAACCATCTTGCCAAACAGAGGCTTAATAAACACATTTAAAGTCAACTCAACCTCAACTTGACTCCACAAATTAGGGTGGTTTGGTATTATTTTTTTTAATAATTTTTTTGATTTCTAAATTTTTTTTTTAAATCTAAAAATTTGATGCATTTAAGAAGTTGCTATTTTTATTTATTTATTATTATTGACAAAGTACAGCAAATTTTTTATTTTTTAAACTTATGGCAAACAAATTTTTAACTTTTTAACTTTTTTAAACCAAAAAAAAAAAAAAAAGAAGCCTATTTAACTCACCCAGACAATCCCTTAAATATAAATTCCAAATCCTAAAAGAAATTGAATTGGAATGGGTTGGATTGAGCGGGCAAGGTGACCGTGCCCACCCCTCATCAGAGACCGTACCGAAGAGAAATCGACTGAGGAGAGACATAACAATGGCATGAGAGAGAGAGAGAGAGAGAGAGAGAGAATTTCATATTAGGAATGGCATTGGAGATTGTTGCTGGAGCTGAGGCACCTTCAATAGTGTCACATTGGTTTTATCTCTTTTTTTCTCAGTTTGATTTGTTCTTTGTCTCATTGTTTCTTCTGTAACTGTTTTTGTTATTCATCAAGAATCATTATGCATTATAAGAAAGCAAATGCTAAGGAATGATATTGGGATTAAACTAAAAAGTTAAACAACGTAATAAAAAGTGCATTTAATTCTGTAAAAAAGTACCTCTTATTTTTCCATATTTTGTCTTTTTTCTTGTGCCTATGACACTTGCCAAGACCATTATAAGAAAACAATTTTTTTTTTTTTTTTTCTAACTTGGTGTCCGGACCAATTTAAGCTCAACTTAACTAATTCTGGGACCAATTTCACCACCTACTTGCGGGGCCCCTATTTAAAGTCATGACAAACGCCCTGCATGTTGAACTTGAAACATGGAGGGAGCATAACCTACGATTGTTATTATTGGAGGAAATAAGAAATGAGTGTTAGCTTTGAAAAATAATTACAGATTCATGGTAAACTTTATACACTTTAATGGTTAAAATCATATGATTTTGTAATTTTTTTAGGATAGTACCATTGATTTGTAAATTCCCCTTATTATTATGACTAGTGTAGTTGAATTTACCAAATTGAGTGACTACATGTGAATTTGAAATAAGAAGATTTTTTTTGATCAGCAAATTTGAAATAAGAAGATAGTGTACTTTGTTTTAGTATTATGGCAAGGCTGCCCAGCTAGGTCCAATTTTTTAAATTTTTTTGTTTTTCAAAGTTAAAATTGATCGAATCTTATTTTCGGTCAACTATGTCACAAGAAAGATTGAATGCATTAGCAATATTATCAGTAGAAAAGGAGATGGTAGATAAGTTAGATTTTTCAAATTTAATTAGTAATGTTGCAACTAAAAATAGTGTAATGTTTGATTGATATTTTGCTACAATTTGTTCAATTACTTTTTGATGTTATAGTTTTATACTGTTTTTGGTGTTTTTTCTTTACTGTAAACTGGATTTTGCTATCTAAGTAAATAAATTTTAGTAGTTATATATGGGAGCAAAATTCAATTAAATTTTTTATTTTATTTTGAATATATAAAGGGTGCTCATGTTAAGACTTCGTTTTGGGCCCCTGAAAACTCAGGGCGGTTCCTGCCTGTTAGATGTGGTGATTTGAAGACTAAATTGAGGGAGTTGAGTTAAATTCACGTTAGATTCATGAGGGAGGTGCAGTTTGGCGGTGCTCTATTTCAACAAACAAACTTATTTGATATGACCAGATTAAGACGTAGATTGATCCAAGTCTGATTCAATCCTTACAACACGGAAAAAATGCATAATCTAATACTCTTGCTTCATTTTGTCACCTGGAACTTTGGCAGTTAAAAATGGGTTTGAGGCTATTTTGAATTCAGAATTCAAAATCCTTCGGATATTATTGACATGTTTAGTAAAAGGTTTCATTTCATAAACTTTAGAAGGGATGACTTGACTCTGGAAAGGCTTTTTCCTTTGTAGGCATTAGCTTTGTCTCTCTTGAATCCCTTACAAGAAGGCTTTTTGAAGATTTATACTGTGAACTGGTCTCTCTAATGGAAGGTCCTTGGAAGGTATGGTAAAGGAGATTGTCCAGGCTACAACGCTGAAGAAACAACTCCGTATTGCTTTGAATTGTAGTGCTGTTGGAAGGGAATCCTTTACGCTGTATTTGGTTAGGGGATTTAGAAAGAGATTTGGAAAATGAAATAGAAAAGATAAGTGAAATGTAAATAAAACATACTTATATTTCACATAGTTTTACACACTTTTTCTTTTTCCTTTTCCAAATCTCTTTCCAATCTCCCAACCAAACACAGTTAGGGCATGTTTGTTTGGGTGGACATGAGTTTGGGATTGGACTAATAATCCAATAAAATTATCAATCCGATGTTTGGTTAAACAATTAAAGTACGGACTAATTATTTTAAACTTGACTATTAGTTAAGATAGGATACGTAATCCAACGGATTCGTAATCTTAAGACTATTAGTCATGGGAATACTAATCCAATCCGCCCAAACAAACATGACCTTAAAGAATCTGCTAGATCTTGTATTTGTAGTCAAAATATTAGCAGTGGACAAATTAATGTTGTTTATGTACCAATGATGATGTGTGATTGGCCTATCAGAAATAATAATAATTCATGCCAGCACAATTGGGTTGCATTAATTTAGCTGTTGTAAAATTTCTCATATTCACTATAGAAGAAATCTTGCTTTTAAGTCTTTTAGAATTTTTTGCTGGAGAATGGTGAAGAAGTTGAGCTAATCAAAGTAAAAAATATAGACAAGAAAATTTGGACTGTTACTGAGTAGAAAATTTTAGACCTAAATTCCACTTAGTTAAATTGCAAGGAATGCTGTTAAGTTACTGATTGTAGTTTGCCTTTTGATCCAGAAGGATCTCCTGCCTGCATTGGCAACTTCTTTGGAGCTGACCATCTACAAGGGACAAACAAAGTTGATGCATTTTTGTTGTGAAAGGAATTGGGTGTTCTTTTTACTTTGTTTTTCCTTTGGCAAGTGAGCATGCTGGCGAGGAAGGAATTTCTTCCAAACTTTGAATCTCATGGATGCCATTTGCATAAGAAGCTGCTGGCATTCAACGAAATCACTGTATGTCCTCCATCCATTTTCATCTTATACCCTTCCAACTTTTCCAATTTATAGCTATATAAGTTTAGTACTGTCAAATTTATAAAATAACTCTATTAATAATTCTGCTATTCATATGAGCTTTGTTTGATTTGGACTGCTTATATCACTAAAGAAATCGTATTTTACTGCCCTGTTGGCATCTTCCTGCTCCCAGAAATAGTATTTTCTAATACTTTTACGCTGTGTTTGGTGGGGAATTTGGGAACGGATTTGGAAAGAGAAATGAAAAATGTGTGTAAAAGGATTTGGAAAGAGAAATGAAAAATGTGTGTAAAACTAGGTGAAATGTAACTTTTTCCTTTCTCTTTCTCTTTCTCTCCCCAAATCAAACACAGAGTTAGTTCTATTTCACTTACTTTTTTCTTTCCTCAATTTCTATCTAAATATATGATCCAAACTTTTTTTTTTTTTTGCATTATCATGTTGTCCCTTCAAATTAGGTCGCACCTTACATTGTCCCATGTTGGCTAACTTGTTGATTGGCAAGCAAAATCAGTTCCTCTTTCTGAAATGAAAGTTTATGATATGCAGTTGATTTTCATTGCTCTATTTTGAAAATTTTGTGGTTGACATTTTGGTTCTCACTTCTAGCTAGGTTTTGAAAAATGTATTAAACTAAGCTGATAATTGTTTGAAATTTAGTCATGCTGTTAGGTAGGATAAAACCAATAAAGTTTTGACTTTTAGTAGGCTAATGTCTTCTCATCAATTTTACGTAATTAATGTTATCTATTGGTATGCTGAGGTTCACTGTCAATTTGGCTACATGCTTGATGTTTGTTGAATAGCTCCGCTTAAGTCCATCCAAATTCATATATATTTGTGAGTTCTGACTAAGTGAATTCATATTGGTCAGATTTCATTAGAGTTGTCATAAACAAGACAAGGATAAAGTGGGGTTAAAAAAAAACTGAGAATATATGCTATAAAAGACTACAAGAGGCGTGATTTAATCCAGACTGAAACTTGAGAAATTGTGAAGTAAAGATGCCTGTGAAAAAAAAGTGAACATTTCATCATGTAACGAGGAATAGGATTTATGTGGGATTGTAATTTTGTAGTACTGTATATGATGGCTTCCATACGAAGAAAAAGTGATCCATGAGTAGAAAGACAATCAATAATACAGTAATAGACAATCAAGAAAAGTAACAAACTTCTTGGAATTATGTTATGTTTATTTATCTACATCTAGAGAGGCTTCCCCTACAAGGATTACCACATACAATAACAGACTTTGCTTAAGATCATGGAATTCTCATGTTCCATGTGCCAGGGATGTATAATACTTTTCCATGGATTGAATTATCTCGTGCAAATGAAAGTTTATTTAAAAAAAACACAGACATTTGTCATGCTATTCAGTTGTTTTTTAGTGTATATGATATTGAGTGGTTGACAAATGGCAACCCTTGCTGATGGCAGGGAATTGGTAGCAACTTAGGATTTTTTTTATTTTTTTGGAGGGGGAGGGGAGGGGGGATTTTTAGGGGGAAACTTGCATATAATAGAAAGGTCGTCCTTTTTTAAACTCGGAGAAAATTTTAGGAAAAATTACACCTATAGTTCCCATAGTTTTCTTTTTATGTTAATTTATTCTAATTGATAACGCCCTTTTAAAAATTGGTTTGAGATCATGAGAAAAAATAGTTCATTCGCTCTCCTCAAAGTGATTGGGTGGTTGGCGTCCAATTTGAAATTATCAATTCTCTTTTGAATGGCCTATTTTGTTCTTGATTTTTGGCCGATTTCTAAAAAGATGTTATCAATTGGATTAAAACAATGTGAAAAACTAAAGGGCAAATTTGATATAATTTGAGACTATAAGGACCAAATTGATACTAGAATTTACTGGAACTATAATTTGCCTATAATTTTAATACTTAAGCTTGTTTGTCAACTATATATTTTAGGCCTAGTTTGGGAAGACTAAATAAGTGCACTTTTTGACTTTTTTTGTATTATGTGTAGAAAAAGTAGAGAGGAGATGTTGATTGATGTGACCCAAAAAAGATAAAAAGATGAAATAAGTGCACTTTTTTGGCAGTAGCCAAACTAGGCCTTAGTCAAAAAGTTAAAAAGTCATTATAAGTCGTTACATTACTCTCTACGTTTCTGGACATCTTTTTATAAAAAGTCAAAAAATTATTAAAATAGCCTTAGGCCTCGTTTGGGAACAGATTTTTTTAGTAACTTTTTGACTAAAATATGACGTAAAAAAAACTAGCTTGTTTGGTTCTAGTTTTCAGAAAATTTTACTTTCTTATTTTTCTTATTTTAATATTTTCAATGAATTTTTTTAATATTTTAAGCAATTTGTTTTTAATTTTTAGACACATCTAACATAAATACACTTAAAAAGTATAATATTTGTGAAAAATATTTAAAAAATACACTAAATACCAAAAAATACAAACAAACAAAAAAAATGAAAATTTAGTATATTTTTCATATTTTTGTGTATTTATTAAATTTTTTAAAATATTTTTTCACTAATATTTTACTATTTAGATATATCTAAGTAAGGTGCATCTAAAAAAGTAAAAAAATTATTAAAATTTAAAAAATATTAACTAAAAACTAAAAAATATGTAGGAAAAAAACTCTATTTTCAGAAAATTGAATTCAGAAAACTGAAACCAAATACACTGAATATGTTTGGGATGATTTTTTGATTTTTTATGAAAAGATGTGCAAAAAGTAAAGAGAAAAAAAAATCTTTGACTTTTTAATATAAGTTGTTAATTTTTGATTTTTTTTAGTGACTTTTTGACTTATAAATTAAAAGTGATGTGGTTAAACGTGACCTTACTATTGAAAAATTCACTTAAACTGTTGCTCATGCTGCATTGATACCAAATCCTATATTTCTCAACAGTGAAGCGAGGCCTTCGAAAGAACAAGAAAAAGAAAAAGGAAAAGGAAAAGGGAAAAAACAAGGATTAGAAGGGTTCATGAACATGAGGGTACTTTCTCACATTCATTCATCTTGTATGATGGCAAGACCCCAATAATATATCATGTCAGTGTCACAATCTGACAGATAGATGCTGCATTGATGGCAATGAGCCCTAGCTTTCTATAATTTGTTCCAATGCTTGGGACGAATCACAAGTAAATCTTTTTCTTCATGGATTATCTGATATATTCATGTCCTCTATGTGATAAGATCAGCCATTTGTAATGCATACTTAAAGGAGTGCATAGCATGCACTTCTTTTTCTTTGTTTCTTTCTTCATTCTTTTCCACTTGTTTACCATAGTGATTCTTTGCTTCCGTTTTTGCTTTATGTGTAGTTACTGCAAATGCAAGGATGCGCCATAAAAGGCTTATAAAACTTACTGTACAATCCAACTTCTTTCTCATGCCATTAGTTTAGTGAATGAAGTTGATACGGCCGCTTACTCTTTGTTTTGAGAGTTGCTTTATTTTTATTATTATTATTATTTCGGCTTATTTTCATTTTTGAGTCATTATTTTATTTTATTTTGTTAGGTGTTTCTGGACTAGATGACCCTAAAAATTAAAAATTAAAAGTCTATTAAAGATGAAAATAACATAATTTTGGGTAAATTATATAAATAGTCCCTATAGTTTGTATGATGTATCAATTTGGTCCATGTTATTTCAATTTGCTCGATTTTGTCCCTTAATTTAACGGATTGTATCATTTTAATCCAATAAATAATGGTTGTTAAGTTTAGTGGACATAAAGTCAAACTATGTGTCAATTTGGTCCCTGTAGTTTACGCAATATGTCAATTTGGTTCTTGTAAAAATTGGACAAATTAAAACAATATAGATCAAATTGACACATTATGTAAACTACAATAGCCAAATTGACACATTGTGTAGACTTTCCGTCCACCAAACTTAACAATAATTATTTATTGGACTAAAATGACACAATCTGTTAAATTAAAAGGCAAACTCGAGCAAATTGAAACAACATAAACCAAATTGACATATCGTGTAAACTACAGGGACCATTTATATAATTTACCCTATAATGTTAACGGCTTTTTTCAATAATTTTTTTTTCCCGTCTTTAGTTGGTTTTTTTTTTTTTTGAATTCTACTTTTTTATTTACTTATATTTTAAGATCATCTAAAAATCAACTTATAAGCTAGAGCTAAATGAAGAGGGTTATAAAAGACTTTTTAAACATACTGTATAAATACTACAGAAGTCAATTTTGTTGTGGACTCTCATTTTTTGTTTTTTTTTTTCACGTTTGTTAGTGGGAAAATGCCTCCGACCCCCAGTTGGGGTACTGGGGGTCGCATGTGATTGGTGGAAAAAAAAAAATTATTATTATTTTTTTTTTTCGGCCAATGTGGAGGCGACACCTCACTGGGGGTCGTCAGTGGGGGTCGCCCCACTGGGTGTAGGAATCACAACCCTTTGTTAGTGTCCTTAGCATTTCCATTAATAACGGATGATTTGACAATTGTCCTCCTAATAGTTTTTTTTTTGTTTTTTTCAATTTTTTTGAGATAAAATTGTTGCTTAAAAACTGATGTGATTAGTAAACAATTTATTTTATTTAATTGTAAAAATTGAGTGTTTAAAAAAAAACACTGAAAACGAATATTTTTTAAAAAATTTAAATAACTTTTAATCAAAACTAAACAGAGCCTAAGACAGATATAAGCACACAATCCGTACTGGAGCCCCGTTGGGCTTTTACGGAACTTGGCCTGCTTTCGCATTAACTCACCATTCCCATCCAACTCACCCCACCCCCCTAAGGCAGGTTAGGGGCCGGCGGGCACGCCCATAGTTTGCGAATGAGACCGGACCAATGCTACGAGCTTTCAAAATTCAATAAAATCTTTGTAAATCGATCATTACGAGTGTTACGATTCATTACATGCATTAGACTGGTGATGATTTTGGGACCCACAGTGATATGGTCGACGGCTGCTGTTGTAGGAAAACCTTGATTTTGTTACAGTCCAAGGAAAGGTCCAAAAGGAGTTAATGCATTTGTCCATCCCATCAATTGAAAATTTTGGAAGATTACATCTCTAATTTAAGATTCTTGTTATTTTTCAACCAGTAATCTAAGAGGTTGAAATTGATGGAATCTTGTAAAACCTTGATTGGATTTTGATGACGTTATCCATGTGTTTTTTGTCTCTAGCTATGCCAGGACTTGCCAAATACATTGAATGACGGCTTCCCAAAAACTGCATGTGGATCATATTGTTGGACTTGGCCTGCTTTTTTCAACAAAGGATTCACTTTCAACAGGTACTCTTTTGCTCATCACTTGTCTAGCATTAGAGAAAAGTTTAAGGTATGATTTGATTTTACCTTGTCGATTTCCTGTTTACAAAAAAATGTGATTTTTTTTGGGTATGTGTTTGGTTTACACAAATATTTTAAAAATAAAAAAAATATGTTTAATAAATTGTTAGAGATTGTGGCCGGTAATGAAAGATAGAACGTGGCAATTGGTGGTGAAGGTGTCTGAATGTGGCCGTTGAAGTTGGTGGCAGAAATGTTAACGGAGGACATGGGGTGGCCTGGTCCGAGGGTCACTGGAGGTCACGAGTAGTGACTGTCTGGTTACTGGATCTGGTTAGAGAGTTGCCGAAAGGTAATTAGAGTTTGTTGGAACTTGCCGGAGGGTTGCTAGAGGCAGTAGATGGTGGTGGTGGGTAATAGTGGGTGGTGGGGAGGTAGGATTGATTGAAAATTTGTTTTGAAAACAACTTACAACATATTTTTTTCGTTTATTTTCAATTTTGGAATCAATTTCATTTTTTTGAAAACAAAAATATACCAAATAAGCTTTCATTTTCATTTTTTTTAAAAAAAAAAATTGAAAACAAAATAAAAATTTGAAATAAGAAGTGTTAACAAACAACCCGTAAGGGTAACCCAGTTGGTTGAGGGCAAGGGACTAGGGACTAGGGACTTAGAAGTATGCTCCTCTCTAGGTCTCAGGTTCGAATCCCACCCTCAGCTGGCTATTGGCGGGCCACTGCGTCTTTGCCCGGTCGATTAGCTTAGGGCCCTGAGATTAGTCGAGGTGCGACACTCCGGAGGAGTGCTGGCCCGGACACTCGGTTATCAAAAAAAAAAAAACAAACAACGACATAACTACACAGAATTTAACGATAGAACACTCACATGATTGTACTTTTCCGTGTATGAAAAATTGATACTGTCATTATCCATGTTGGAGACTTTTGATTATTTTTAACAAAATTAAAAATTTTCTGGTAACAATCGATCTATAAGAATTCCTCTTTCCAAATATTTATTTCCATTTTCTAAAGGATGGTTGATTGTTTATTTTCTGATGATAAGCATCTACCTGCCAATGTTGACATTCTTATTTCTTGACAATATAAATAATAAATTGCTTGTGTTCATGTATTTGAAGCTTATGACATTGGAGGAACTAAAGGAAGGTCATTTCCCATCATGATTACTTTGTAAACTATGTTTTTCTCTTGTGCATTATATCAGAATATTTAATCTAAAGTATTGGTTACGTATTAAATATCAGCCGATATGTATTGATATTTTAGACTTTTAATGTTGATGTTGACTGATATATTAGTCAATATAATCTAATATATAATCTTTTTCACTGTTACTGATACGTATCACCATACCCATGATGGTAAGTTCCTTAAAGATTTTTTAACAGTTAGCAAGCAAGACCAAATTTAAAGATTAAAACAAGGTTTAACTTGATATAAATGATACAAGTGAGCAATGCTACGTATAGTCCCATTTCTTGTCCTATTCTCTCATTTATAGACACTAAGGCAATGAGATTCATGTTAATACATGTACATTGAATCCACTCATTTGTCTAGAGGTGAGAAAATAGATAGCATTTTCTTATAAGAATATATAGTATGTCCAAATTACACCTGGACTGCACTACTGCCCCGACGCCAGTGGGATTAAAAAATGACCCAATTGATTAAATAAAGAATAATCAGGACAAATGTTAATTTTAAGAAGGAATTAGGAAAGTGTATAGTATATTGATTAAGATATTTCCTTTATATTTTTTTTAAAGGGAAATGATATCAACCACACTGCTAAAATATTATAAATCAAAAATATCAGCACCCATTGTTCCATTCTCCAAATCAGGTGGACTCTGTAATCTAAGACAGTGCACACTCTACTATAAAACTAATACAAACTCTACTATAAGCAATTCATCATCTCTTTTTCCTGTACAGTACAGTCTTGTTTGGATGGGGTTATTTAGTGAGAAATAATAAGAAATGAAGAGAAATAAAACTTTTTCTCATATTTGATTTGAAGAATATGTGAGATATTTCATTTAGGGTGGATTTTTATTATTTTTTAAAATTCCTGGTATTAAGATTTTATAACATAAAAGACACTCAATATTTTCATAATATCTAAGGTCTCTCAATATCGATCCAGAGAAAATTCGATTCAGAGAATTTATTTGGATACATCACAGAGAAAATTCTAAATTTCTCTGGACACATCACATAGAAAATTTTACACATCACCCACACCAAATTTCTCTGGACACATCACACAGAAATTTTACACATCTCCAACACCAAATTTCTCTGAACACATCACACAGAAAATTTTACACGTCACTAACACCAAATTTCTCTGGGTCTATCTAGAGAAAATTGTGAAGTGAAGCAATGAGCAATTTATAGTAATCACCCAGTAAGTAATCAACAGACATGGATTTGCATAGAGCACAAAGATGTTACAAATACCTGTTTCTTAGTCAACATGGGTCCATCACAAACTCCAACCACAATGCCACCCCTAGCCAATTCAGCTGCTTTCTGTAAGTACCAACTTAATCAGATACATTTTCAGATATATATACACACACACACACACACAGAATTTTGAGGAAAAGGCGGTGACCGTTGTGTAATCGGTCGAAGATGCCTCCGATTACGACGGATCCGAATGTATTTGGCGGTGACATTTTGGAATCTGGTGCAGATTCATCCGAAATCACCATTGAAATAGGTAAAGAGAGATTGCGAAAGAGGAAAGGAAGAAGAACAAAAACGAAAACTGCATGGATTTTGTTGATGATGCTGCAATTTCACAACAAAATCGGAAAAAAGTAGGATTGATTTCAAAGCAACTACTCAACTGAAGCCCCGTTGTTCTGTTGGGAAGATGCTAAGGTACAGTGAACCTGGACCAAAATAAATAATAATCATTAATAATAGAGTAGTTAATGGAGGAGAGAGATAGAGAGTGGGAGATATATCAAATTTCTCTGTAATAGATGATTGTGGGTTTAGGGATTTTAGATATTAAAACAATAATATTATGGATCTCTTTTATTACTAAAAATGAGAAAGGGAACTTAGACTAAATTTTCCTTTCATTTATCACAAAAATAAATGATTATATTTGATGACAAATAAACTACTTGATTATCTAATTTTCATAATATCCAGATTGCCCATTAAAATAAAAGGAAGAATAAGACATTTCATTCCTATCCCTCTTGAACATGTTTTTTTTTCTTCTTATTCATCCAAACATGGTAGTAAAAAAACATAATTACTTCCTTTCTTTTTTTTACTCAATGAGAAATCGCAGTAATTGCAGTAATTTCTTTTCTATTTATGTTATTCATTTCTTTCCCTGTCATCGACATTTAAGTCTTTTCCTTTCTCCCTTTTAAGTTCCAAAAATGGAGCAAAATTAATGAGTTTCCATCTCTGTATTTTCTTGGGAGAAATCCGTACAAATAATTATGGTAAGATAGTTCATAAGATTGTTAGGAAAACAAGTAAATTGGATATTACTTTTACCGTGCTATCCCTTTCAGAAGTCAGGGATTTGAGGGACAAAAAGTAAACTTCTCGCAGACCCATGATTAAGATAATACCTAGCACAAAATTGAGGTCTGTCTTATTCTAGCTTATGCTTTTTTTGTGTTTGCATCTTAGATTAATTGAAATATTTGTGGAGAAAAAGGAAAAACAAAAATTTGAATGATTTTGTTTGTAAATTTTTTAATTTTTTTTAAAAAAATTTCCCTTTACCTTTTTTACTTCATTTACTTTTTCCTTTCATTTTATTAATTCTTGATAAATTCAATCCTCTCTTTTTCGTGGGTTTTATAAGTATGCGATATGTATTAACAGCAACGTGCTGGTTCTCTTTACTCCATCTTTGACCCTTCTGTCTCTCTGTATCAAAACTCTCTACATATTAAACATTTTTCACGTTTTACAGATTTTTGTTTTTTAGAAATATAAGCAGGCTGCAACTTCTGTTCCCTTGAAGCTTTTCAATCCATAAAAAAAGGTAGATACTGGTTTTAATTGCTAGGTACCTCACTCACTCATGAAAAGAAAAGAAAAATAGTGGTTCAACTTCTTAACTGGTTTGATTTGTGGCCTTTTACAGGGAAATCATCATGGAGGGAAAGTATGGTTTGTACAGACAACGTAGGACATCCATGAGGAATGAAGAATTTCAAGAAGAAGATGTTTGGGCTGTTTTCCAAGAAAGAAATGACTTTACTTCCAAATCCAAGTTTGGTTCATCCGAATCCTTGACAATTACTCCACGGCGACTCCCAACTGCTTCTAGAATGATCCCAAGAGCTGCCACTACCATCGCTGGTGCTACCACCACCACTCAAGAACCCAAAATAGTTCAGCAATCCGCGCCTGTCAAGATACCTGACTGGTCAAAGATTTATGGGAAGAACTTGAAGCAAATCTTTGATGATGATGGTCATGAAGATAGTGGTGGTGGTGGCGGTGGCAGTAGCGGTGATAGGGGTTTGAAAAGTAGTTGGGATAGCGATGAGGGTGATGATGATGACTATGGTGGAACTATTGTGCCCCCACATGAGTGGATTGCTAGGAGGCTTGCAAGGAGTCAGATAACTTCTTTTTCTGTATGTGAAGGGGTTGGGAGGACTCTCAAAGGGAGAGATCTCAGTAGGGTGAGGAATGCTGTGTTGACTAGAACTGGTTTTCTTGAACAGTACGGGCTTGATGATCATGATCATCGTTATCATGACGGTGATACAAAGTCACCAAAATGATTGGTATATGATGGTCTTAAATGTGTCCCCATGGAATTAGGGTTTGTATTGGTATTTGTCATGCTGTGTATATGGCTTTCTAGATCCCCTCTTTTCCTTTGTTTTTCCTTTCTTCCTTCGGGTTAGACATTATGATTGTTTGGTAGTCTCTTCCAGTCTATGAGATTGTTGTGTGGGCTCTTTTCTACAAAAGCAATGTTAGGAACACAAAATGGACTGCACGATAGTCCACAGGTTGGCATAATATCCAGTTATGGTGGAGTTCGCATTCAAAATAAATCTCAATCTGTTAATACTTGTTTTGTTATCTATTATGTGTTTTTAGCAGTAGTGGTTTCTAGAAAGACAGACTCTACTTTAGCCAAATGCTAAAAATACATAAATAGAACTCAAAACACGAATTTTGACGGGGTTATCATTGGAGAAATACCTAACTCATCGCGAAGGTTTGTCATTAGCGTCTTGGTAGTGCGGATTTGAGTTATGAAAATAGCGTTTTCAAAAATGAAGATAAAATTATATACGTTTAATTCTTTTTAAATTTCACTGTAACGGGAGTTTGGTATACTGAATTTTCCTTTAATATGAATGTTTGTATTCTGTTTTTATGTTCGGAGTGTTTCTCTCAATTTTAATGTAAATTGTCGGTCAATAAGCCTAATTCATTTGTGAGTTTTTTTATTTGTTTTTTTATTTTTGAAAGGAGCCTAATAAAACCAAAACTAATGATTCTTATGTGGGGCTTTTATTTGCACTTCACAAAACTTCTCATTTACACTATCACTTCGTGTACTAATCAATCATCAAATAATAATAATAAAAAAATTATGATTTGAATATCAACTGTTGACATGACTAAAAATTCAGTTCAATAATTGTCATTCAAACAATTAATTTTTGTTGATAATTTATATCCAAACAGACAAAATAATGTAAATTGAAAGAAAATATATGATATGCAAATAGAAGCTTCGCTCTTATGCTTGTGATAACAGAAAAAAAATAGATTTCATTAGCCCAAGCTTCTCTTAAGTATTTGGGTGCAAGTATTCTAATCTATACTATATATAAAACACATATATTCATTTGAAGCTTTATCATAAATTTTCAAACTTTGTGTTAAGTCATCACTAACAGATTGATGCACGTGTGGGAATAGAGAAGGAAAATATCTAGTTTGATTAGAGATATCTAGCTAGTTTGTTAGAGATATCTAGTTAGTTGTAATCACATGTGCTTGTATATCTATGAGCTCTGCTCATCTATTCATTCAATGAGAATCAGTTTATCATTTTCTACATGGTATCAGAGCCGGAATAAGCTCGATCGAGCATCGGTTCTTGGCTTCAATGGCTGTTCCTTCAATCTTAGTTTCTTTATCAGTTTATTCATCTTCTTCAACTGTAATTCCTTCAAACCTAACACTTCTCATCTCCAATCTGTCTTCGTTTGTGACAGTGAAGCTCGATGCTTCAAATTTTTTGATTTGGAAGAACCAAATCCAAAATATCTTGAGGGCTACTAGTTTGCTTGGTTATGTCGATGGAACAATTTCTTGTCCACTAGTAACAATCAAAGACTCTTCTGGATTTGAAGTTTCTAATCCAGTACAAGTATAGTGAGATCTAATAGATGCACATTTGCTTAGTTGTGTTACGACAACTCTATTATGAGATTTGGAATGCTTTGATTAAAAGATTCACCATTCTCTCTCGGTCACATATTCATCAACTCAAAAATAAGCTGAATAATGTGTCCAAGAAAGGTGAATCCATGGAGGATTATTTGAATTGCATTATCAAATCAGTTGGCACTCGTATCTGCTATAGTTGAAGATGAAAATCTTGTGTTAATCACATTGAATAGGCTCCCTGATGAATATGATTCTTTTAAAACTACTATCAGGACAAGATTATAAGGTATTTCAATGAAGGAATTATGTGCTTTGCTTTGTTCCGAATCTATTCATGTTGAACTAAAAAGTAAAAAAGTATCACATGTTGAGCAACCTAATGTTGCTTTCTCTACTGCTCGAGGCTCACGATCTACTCAGTCTGGTTCTTTTAGATATTCTCGAGGTCAAGTTTTTCATTCACAAGGTCGATATTTTTGTAAAGGAGGTCTAGGAGGTCAACTTTCTTCTCAATCTCGCAACCATGGTAGTTCTTTTTCTAAGTTTGTCAAATTTGTGGTGTCTTTGGCCACATAGCTTTTGATTGTTGGCATCGGTTGGATGCTTAGTATCAACCTCATTTTCAATCTTTTTCTTCGTCTATGTCTAACTCTAAAGCCTTTGTTGCTTCTTCTTCTCTTCCAATCAGTCCCCCCTTACTCCTCTTCCTCTTTCTCTTCCTCTTGCATGCTTTGGTACCTGGATTCGGCTACTACTAATTATATGACAAATGATTTGAACAATTTAAGTCTTTATCAAGCTCATCCTATGATCAATAGATCCAAATCCTCTGCTCCCTCTACTTCTCTCAGTATTTCTTCCTCTTTGTACACTGATTCTGAACCTCCTACCTATACAACAGTTCTTACCTCTCTTGTTTGGTTTAAGGCTATAGAAGAAGAGTTTGGGGCTTTGCAAAAGCAACACATTTGGTCCTTAGTGCCCTTATTTTCTCATAAAAATCAAATTGGGTGTAATGGGTGTTCAAGATCAAACGCAACTCTGATGGTTCAATTGCTTGCTATAAGGCTCGACTTGTTGCTAAAGGCTACCTCAAACAAGAGTGTAATGCCCCAACTACCAGGCTGTTAATAAATCAAATCAACCTTAAATTTAAAATTATAACTAATTAATAAGCTCAAAAATACAAATTGACTCCAAAATAATTACACAAATGTCTATAATTTATGATTTATACAAATCTCAAAAAATAATATATAGTGGTGGGCCCAAATATCTCCAACTCAATAATTTTTTAAATGCTTCAACTCCAATCGCCACTAGATTTGCTCTACACTTGAAAAATAAATTAATTCGGGAAGTATACAATACAACAAGAATAACAATGCTCGAATAGAGAATAAATCAATAGGGATTCAATAATTTATGACATAGCACAAATGATTCGATTTGAGATATCAAGCAATTTACCAAATTGCACAAACAAGTCAACTCGACATATGATAATTTGTCCAGGACTAAGTACCCGGTCCTACTCAGTACATGACCAGTGACCGGCCTCACCCACCTCACCCAAGCACAACCGCTTATCTAGGCTATTGTTCCAAGTTATTGATAAGATCCACTTGATCCATGTACAGAGTATTTCTATATCATTTAGCTAGACAAATCAACACTGACTACACAAAACAACTTCACAGAATTTATTAAATGATTAGAATAATCAAATGAATTAACAACGAATAATTCCACAGAATTTATCAAACGATCAAAATAATCAAGAGGAGTACAAATTTACGGTAATTAAGATAAACTCTTTGCAAAGAGATTTAGATAATCATATTGTACACTACCCGAATTACCTCAAAACAATCTCCTCCATCACCAATACTCGAGTCTCGATATTTCTCCATGGATCTCCAAAAATGACATGTCATAATTCTAAGGCATAAGGTATGTAAGGTTTCACAAAATCTACAACTTTCCTCCTATATAAAAATGCTTACTTTCACTCTAAACACTCTTAATCTAAACTCTAAATCTATATAACAAATGGGGAGAGAGAGAGAGAGAGAGAGCAAAACAAAAAGATGAAAGAAGAAGAAGAATGATAGCAATGGTTGAGAGGTGAGCTCAATTTATAGGCAATGATACTTAGGATAAAAGAAAATGAAGACTTGGGGCAAAAGAAAAGAAATTTTACTTGGTGGGTAAGAAAAATGGGTTCACTTGGAGAGAAAAGAAAATTTAAAAAATTAAAAGAAAATAAAGATTACTTGGTAAGTAAGGAAATGATGAAAAAATAATAAAATAAAATTTACTTGATGCCCAAGAATAATAAAAAAAAATAAAAAATAAAGGAGATGAATAATAATGAGGTGGAGATAAAAAGAGATAAAACAAATAAAGAAAATCTTACCACCAAACTGCCACTAATATCTCTTACTAAAATATTAATACCTCAAAAATACGTGATCTCATGAAGAGGACATTGATTTTCAAGAGACTTTCAATCCAATTGCCAAGCTTTCTACTATCTGGATTATTCTTTGTCTTGCCTTGCATCATCACTGGCCACTCAAGTAGTTAGATATATCCAATGCTTTCCTTCATGGCAAGCTTGAAGAAGAGGTGTTCATGACCCAACCACCTGGTTTTGTTGATTCTTTCTATCTTACTCATGTGTGCAAGCTTCATAAGGCTTTGTATGGGCTTAAGCAAGCCCTTGGTGCTTGGTATTCAACATTCTCTACCTTTTTACTCTCTCAAGGTTTTCATAATAGTTATTGCGATTTCTCTCTTTTCATTCAAAAAACACCCTCTTCCATTACCATTTTAGTAGTCTATGCTGATGACATATTACTCACTGGTAGTGATCCCTCTCATATTCACTTCTTAGTTACTTAAATGCATCTTGCTTTCTCCATGAAAGAATTAGACAATATGTCCTATCTTCTTAGGATCTCTGTTTAAGCCTCTGTTATTCATTATTTCCTTTCTCAACAAAAGTATGCTCAAGAAATTATTCACAAAGCTGGGTTAGATGATTGTAAGCCTTGCCCGTCTCCCATTTATGTTAAACCTGGTTTGTCTACTTCTTCTGATCTTCTATTTTCTAATCTTTCTCTCTGTCGTACTCTTGTTAGGGCTTTGCAATACTTGACCATCACTCATCCCGATCTCTCTTTGGCTGTCAATCAAGCTTGCCAACACATGCATGCCCATACCAATGGTGATTTCTTTGCTATTAAACAGTTGATTCGATTTGTTAAGGGCACTCTCACTCATGGCCTAACATATACACTTGGTACCTTTGATGTTCATGCTTTTTCTGATTCTAACTGGGCTGGGGATACGGTTGATCGCAAGTCCACCTTTGGTTATTGTATATTTTTGGGCTCTAATCTTGTTTCTTGGTCTGCCAAGAACAGGCCACTGTCTCTCGTTCCTCGATCGAGGCTGAATATAGAGCTTTAGCTCATACTGCTGCTGAAATTAGTTGGCTACGTATGTTACTTGTTGATTTGTTTGTGTCTTCTTCTACTTTGCCTATGCTTTGGTGTGATAATCTTTCTATTCTTGCTTTGGCATCCAATCTCGTGTTTCACTCCCGTTCCAAGCACATTGAAGTTAATTGACATTTTGTTCGTGAACAAGTGCTTGCTAAACATCTTTCTCTTCATTATGTTCCCACCATTGATCAATTGGCCGACATTTTCACCAAACCGTTGTCTATCTCCCACTTTCAATACCTTAAGGACAAACTTATGGTGTCTTTCCCCCATGAGTTTGCAGGGAAATGTTAAATCATCACTAACAGACTAATGCATGTGTGGAAATAAAGGAGGAAATATCTAGTTTGGTTAGAGATAGCTAGTTAGTTATAACCACTTGTGCTTGTATATCTATGAGCCTGCTCATCTATTCATTCAATGAGAATTAGTTTATCATTTTCTACACTTTGTCACGATTGATCTAATTGTTACACAATCACGAAATGTTTACCCACACTTCTAGCATGCTAGCATAACTCATTTTTTTCAATTTTTTGTGATACACTTAAAAATGTTGACAACAATTGTCCCACATTAATATCACTAATATTCATTTAGGTTGTGTTTGGTTTATAAATTTAGATAAGAATTTAAAAAAAGAATAATATAAGTGAAATGTGAATGAAATATAATTATATTTTATTACATTTCACACTTTTTTCTTTTCTAAATTTCTCTTTAAATCCATGAACCAAACATATTCTTACTGTGAATTTACCATATATAAAGTGGTTAAGAAAATAACAGTATTGTTTTTATATATGTGAAGGGCTTTTTTTTTTAATTTTCTTTTTGATGGGGATATATATAGGGTTTAGCTTAGCCAATAATTGAAACAGTTTCTTAAGGTTATCTAATTGATTTAGCTATGGTTACAAATAATGAATATGTGAGCGGTATTTTATTTTTATTTTTTTTGATTAGCAAAAAAAGAACTTTATTGATGAAAAAAGCATAAAACATGCAAAAAATACATCAACAAAGCAGGGGTGAGCAGAAAGCATCATAACTAACTTAATGATCCCAACTAAGTTGGCACCGCAAAGAAAACGCAATCATATGCTAACTCTTGACCCAGGATTGGTGAGGAACCAATCAAAGACACCCAAAGAAAATGAGACTAATAACCAAAGGCTTACACAACCAAACAAACATAACAGTGCATGTCTCAACAGCCAAGAGCTCCAAACAAAACCAACACCCAGATCAGAACCAGCACACAAACCAACCACCAAATACTTCAATCAATAGCAGCATGAGTGCACTCACACATAACAGCAGCAAACACTAACATCATAGACCAAAACAATAAGCCACTCAACAAACAATATGAAACTTGGCCAGACCACTGCTACCATGAATATCAGCAGACTACGATCAGTAGAGTAATATCGGCAGTTGAGTAATATCATCAGAATAAATAACAGCAGCAGAGCACTAGCAGCAGAGTAATTTCAACAGAATAAATATTCCACCAGACTTGCTCCAAATCAATCCACCTCCATTTCTAATACATAACTCCACCTAATACACATACCAGAAAATCTGCCACTAAGTTGCTAGTCTCAACCAGTAATCTTCCAGTCACTGAGTACTATCATCAGAATAGCCACTAGCAGCAGAGTAATTTCAGCAGAATAAATATGCCACCAGACTTGCTCCAGATCAATCCACCTCCATTTCTAATACATAACTCCACCTAATACACATACGAGCAAATCTTCCACTAAGCTTCCAGCCATCCACCAAATAAACATAAAGCCTCAACCAGTCGTCCACCTTATAAACATAATCTAACCTGATTCAAATTTTCCACAATATCACGCACTGAGTAGGGAACACCATTCAGATTAGATTTCACCCACATCCCAACTCTAACCTTTACTCTTTCACAAAGCTCATCCATTCTGTATTGACAGCCATTAAATATACAATCATTTCTTAATCTCCAAACTGACCACAACATTGCAACTGGAACAAGTCTCCAAACCTTCAACATTGTCTTCTTGAATCTTGTTCCCAACCACCATTGCAAGAGTAACCCAACCAAATCCCCACCATTGTAGTAAGTTCGACCAAACCTTCCACACCTCAGGACATAGCAAAAATATATGCTCCGCTGATTCTGCTTGAGACTTGCAAAAGGGGCACAAGTTCTCCATTGAGTCACTTAACACCCCAAATATCTGCAAAAGATCTGTAGTTTTCACCCTTCCTTTCTATGCCAACCAACATAAAAACTGGGCTTTTGGTGGTGCCACATTTTTCCATAGCATCCTAGGAATTTTCAATCTAGGGCCCTGGGTAACTTCATGCCAAGCTTTGACTGATGCCACTGTGAACAGTCCCAAAGATGATGTAGACCAGCTTGCAAAATCAATTTTTTCCACATTAAGGCTAGGTATACCTCTAGTTAGCTTCTACAACCTACTTACCTCACCTTCCTCCCAAGCCAGCAGTGATCTTCTAAACAAGAGTTTCCAATCCCCTATTCTGTCCCTCCTCTGCATAAAGTTGCTCAAGGTGTCTTCTTTTTCTACAAATAATCTAAACAACGTAGGAAACTCCTCTTTTAATAGTAGGTTCATGAACCATTTATCATTCCAAAACTCAATCATATTCCCATTTCCAACTTCAATCTTGAAATTTGAAATAAAAAATTGAAACAAATCAATATTAGTTCTTGCCACAATTAAAATGTCACTCCAAACATAAGACCCATTACCAACCAAAACCTTCATTGGTAACCATCTTCCTCCATCTGCTCCATACTTACCAATAATAACTTTCTTCCATAAAGATTGATCTTCCACCCCATATCTCTACCACCACTTCGCTAACATGAAATCATTCATATCACTAACCCTTCTTATGCCTAACCCACCTTGATCTCTACTCCTTGTGATTTCCTTCCATCTTACCAAGTGGATCTTCCTCTTTAACTCTAAACTACCCCATAGGAATGCTGTCCTTATCTTCTCAATTTCTCTTGCAACCCCTTTAGGTAATTTAAAAATAGAAATATAATAGCCAAGTAAGCTATCAAGAACAGATTTTATCAAGGTTATCCTACCAGCGAATGACAACAGTTTCCTCTTCCATAATGCTAATTTAGACCTAACCTTGTCCACTACTAGCTGCCAGGTCTTCTTCCTTCTTGGATTTGCACCAAGTGGTAGCCCCACATACGTAATAGGTAATTTCCTGCATAGGCAACATAGCCTGGACGCATAGACTTGTGCCACTTCATCACTAATCCCTACTCCACACACCACACTTTTATGAAAATTTATCTTCAAACCTGATATTAACTCAAAGCATCTAGGTATCCTTTTCACATTCACAATCTCAGCCCACTCTGCATCGCAGAAAAGTATCGTATCATCGGCAAATTGAAGATGTGATACTCTCAGACCTGCTGGCCCAACACAGGCTCCCTTAAAAATTCCCAACTCTTTTGCTCTTTCTAATAGTAGGTTAAGCCCATCTGCTGCAATATTGAATAGAAAAGGAGACAACGGATCTCCTTGCCTTAACCCATTTTCTGGACTAAACTCCTCTGTTGGAGATCCATTAACTAAAATAGAAACCCTCGCTGATGTAACACATGTTTTCATCCAACCCAGCCACTTCTCACCTAATCCAAGATTGACCATCATATCGAACAAATATTCCCAATTGATTGAGTCATAAGCCTTCTCGAAATCAAGTTTGAGTATGACTCCCTTCGTTTTAGACTTCTTCCACCAGTCCACTACCTCATTAGCAATCATTATACCATCGAAAATATTCCTACCAGCCAAGAAAGCTGTTTGCACTTCACTGATAATGTTAGAATTTCCCATCTTTACCTTCACCTACTCCACTACACACTCCACTTCACCTACCTCCACTTCACCACACACTCCACTTCACCTAACCCACTATCACCTCCACTACACCTACTACCACATTTTCTTCTATATATATAGATTGTATAGGAATTGTAATAGATCAATCTTGTAACAACATATCAATCAATAATATATATACATAATTTATTTTCTCTCTTTCTCTATACATTAATTTTTACATGGTATCAGAGCTAGGTTAAGAACCTAGTAATTCTGCTTCACCGGCGGGCGGCAGCCTCGCCTTGGCCGCCCGCCGGACCTCTACACACATATCTTCACTCCGCTGCCACAAATTATTTTCTTGATCTTGATCATCTGGAAGTGTTGTGACCTCCATACATGTTATTGAAGAAAGAAATTTCAGAGCAAAGTTGGATCTGTGTGCTTGACAGTAGACCATAGATCCTCCTTTCTAAACTAAACTGTGAATAATGGAAAGCATAGTGGGACAGATCCGTGGAGGACAAGATCAGCCGCTAGCCTTCCTTCACATACTGCCGCAGCACCACTATCCTCATCAACAACCAAACAGTCGAGCTCTCCAGGTGGGTAGACTTCCTAATTTCTTGCAGATTCTTGTCAACCAAACACCTCTGCTGCCACCAGTGCGCCCCTGTCATCTCCTCCTCCTCACTCACCTCGGTTGCTCCATCTTCTCATCCACTACCAGCACCACTCCGATCACCGCCAATAATCACTGCAACAGCAGCCGCAGAAGCACCGCATCTGCCACCGTGAACATCCTTACCAGTTCAATCATCAACCCCAAGCCTCTCCTATCACTATTGTTCTAACAAACTTTGATTTCTCTCCTCCACACCAAAACAGCACTGCAATCTGTTATAGTGTTGCAGAAAACAACTGAGGAATGCACTATCTCTCTCGGGGGTTGGATAGATAAGAGAGAGTTGGGGCTAAAAACAACACAGCACTAGCCTCTCTCCCTGTGGTGTTCATGTGAGTGATGTTCATGAGTGATATTGTTTAGAGAGAAAATGGGTGCATTGGTAGTTCAGACTGGTGATGCTTGCATCTGGCATCATCATCATCATCTTCACCTCAGCGGTGCCGGTGTAGTTGCAGTTCAAAAAGACTGTAACTGGGTTTGGCTTCTAGCTTGGTTCATCATTCTCGTTTCGGTCGCCGTTTTTCCAATGGCTGGTGTTTCATTTTGTGGCATGTCGCCGACGGTCCTGGACTAGTTCTGGGCTACCAGCGCTGTTGCTACTGTATTATTACACACACAGATTTTGTTTTTTGGGTTGAAAGCACACACACAGATTTTGGGAGAGAGAAGGAACAAAGCCATGAAAAAAAAAAAAACAAAAGAAAAAAAGAAAGAAAGAAAGACTGAGACACAACACACACCCAGCAGACAGAGGCACATGCATACACAATACACATGCACTTTATGATTCCTTATTCCACCCACCAGCGCATGCTTTCCCATTAATACCTTTTTCTTATTATTTTTTTATTATTATTCTTATTATTCTTCCCACCAAAAAAAAAAAAAAAAAAAAAAAAAAAAAAAAAAAAAAAAAAAAAAACAAACAAACAAACAAATACATCATCCACCGCCCAACCTTTATTTTTTTATTATAACTTTATTTTTTTACTATCACGTGGTGCTCTTGATTCACCCTGTTCCCCACTCCTACCTTTCTTATTTTTATTCATCATTATCTATTCATCACAACCATGCTAAAAAAAAAAAAAAAAAAAAAAAAAAATGCACAACAACCCATTTTTTATTCATCTCAGGCACGTCCTCATAGGACGTATTCCTTGACTTCATAATGGTATTCTTGTATATATTTGAAATATCAGATTTGTGCACAAGAAACCTATATGCACTACTATTCTGTGCATGTTAGAATTTCCCATCTTTACCTTCACCTACTCCACTACACACTCCACTTCACCTACCTCTACTCCACTACACACTCCACTTCACCTAACCCACTATCACCTCCACTACAGCATATGGCGGACCTCCAAATCGGAACATCACGGTGGCCTTCCGCTTCAGTTCCTTGTGAACTAACCCACTATCACCTCCACTACACCTACTACCACATTTTCTTCTATATATATAGATTGTATAGGAATTGTAATAGATCAATCTTGTAACAACATATCAATCAATAATATATATACATAATTTATTTTCTCTCTTTCTCTATACATTAATTTTTACAGATAACATCAAGTAGGACCTTTTTCAACCTTCTTGATAAAATCTTGGCCAAAATTTTGTACAACACACCTATCAAGCAAATTGGCCGATAGTCCGCCAATCCTACGGGGTTAGCCTTCTTCAGTATAAGAGTAATAAATGAACTATTTATTCCTTTAACCAACTTACTATTTTTGTAGAACTCTTGTATAAATTGAAACATACCACCTTTCATTATCTTCCAACACTTCTGAATACAAATCATATTGAATCCATCCGGTCCAGGTGCTTTATTACCATCACACTCTTTTATTGCTTCCCAAACCTCATCCATTGTAAACTCAGGTTCCAGCACTTCCACTACTTTTGTTTTACTGATTGAAACGAAATTTCCAGTTAGTTTTGGTCTAGACTTCCATACTTCAGCAAAAACCTTTGAAAAATACCTGAAAACAGCTTCTCTCACTAGCACAGGTTCTTCAAACCTAACACCATCTACTACAACTGAGTCAACTAAATTCCTTCGCTGCCTTTTGCTGGCCATGATATAAAAGAACCTAGTGTTTCTATCTCCATTATGAGCCCAGTTTAATCTAGATTTCTAAAACCATATCAAGTCCATTTTTTTCCTTAACTCCCTTACCAAATTCCTCACCTCTCTTCTAGCTGCTGATTCTTGAGTTTCCAGCACTCTAGACTCTGCCATCAGATCAAAAGCATGTAGCTCCTCTTCTGCTTTTTTTAATTGAGACTCAACAATTCCAAACTCTTCAAGATTCCATCTCTTCAGCTCAGTTTTAAGACCACACAACTTCATCTTGATTCTGTACCCAGCCCATCCCTGAACCAGTGATTCAGACCAAGATTTTTGTACTACTGATCTGAAATTGGGGTGCACAGACCAGGCATTAATAAATCTAAAAGGCCTAGGGCCCCAGTTTCTCTCATCTTCCATTAGCAGTAATGGACAATGATCAGACACAACCCTAGGCAAACCCCATAACTTAAATCTGAATTTTTCCAACCAAATAGGGTCCAACAAAAACCTGTCAATTCTGCTCCACCTTTCTCCTTCTATTGAATTACACCAAGTATAGCTTCTGCCCAGCATTGGTATGTCTAACATTCCTAATTGATCAACCAAATTATTAAAATCTTGCATCCCTCTATCTCGTCTGATACAACCCCTTCTTTCTGCTCTGAATCTAATTTCATTAAGATTTTCCTGGTTTCGACATATACATGTATATAAATAAATATCTATTAAATTATTCTAAGTCCTGTGCTTGTGGAGTTGGGCACATGACTTTTTTAATTTTAATATTTTTTTGTCATTCTTATATACTTATTAAAATTTTAAATAACTTTATATCCTGACATCAGTACAAGGGCTAGCCATTGGATTTAGCTGATTAGAATGGCATTCCCCAAACTAAGGTGTCAACCAATTCCTAAACATGTGATTGGATCATATATATATATATATACAAACACAAACATATACCATCTTCACTTTTGAGAGATTTGTCCGCTAAAACTATGTCTAAATCATGAATTTCATTAATAATTTAGAAAGAAAAAGAGAAATAAAAAAATATATATATTTTTTTTCATTCATATTGTTCTTACATTTTTCTCTTTTCTTTATAAATCTCTGCTTAAATTTGTAATCTAAATAAAGTCTAAGAATGAGTGCAAGAATAATAGTGAAGTTAATGATTACTTTCACTAGACTTAGAAATAATAATTCTAACAATAATATTATATTTTTAAAAATTTTACTTAAAATGTTATCTAAAAATATTAATATAAAATTTAAATTCATCTTATATTTAGACCACTCAATACACTAATTTAATTGTAATCACATTTTAGAATTTTAGATAATTTTTTTTTGTATTTTTTGAGTACTTAATTCTAAAGAGAACGGAAAAGACAGAAGAAAGAATAATTTTAAAAAACTTGTATTACAAGTGGGATTAAAAAATGAAATCAAGATGAGAGAGTGGAGAGTGACATGACACCAAACTTCAAGCTTTTCAAATCCTAACTTATTGCATATCTTCATAAGGAAACACTAATTTAAATCACTAGACAACAATTTCTCTTTTGCTTTCTCCCCTTTTTTGTCCCATGTGTTCATTCCCACTCTCCTAGTGAGAGTTCCCAACTGGCAATATGTTATCTTGTGTTTGGCAGAGGGTTTTGAAGAGAAGTTTAAAAATAAAAATAAAAAAATAGATGAAATATATATAAAATATATATACGTTTCATCTAATTTCATATACTTTTTCACTTTCTCTTTCCAAATCTCCTAACCAAACATAACATTGAAGAATTACTAAAATATGAATAATAATAATAAATTAATCACACAAAAAATATATATCACATCACTATGAGTTAAATTATAATATTTTTTTTTGGAGATTTTATAAATAAATAAAAAAAGGTCAAAATTTGACTCTTGTAACAAAATAAATCATGAATTTTGAATTTTATCAATTTAAATTCTAATATTTTAAGTTGCTTTCCATTTAAATCATTTGTATATTTCTGTTAAGTAAAAGTAATGATAAAATGATATTTTAATCATGAAACTTTAAAAAAAAAAGTATTTTATATATTTTATGTATACTTATATACTCTTTTTTCGTCATTTTTACTTAAAGAAAATAGGTAAATAGTTTGCATTGAAAACAAATCAAAAAATTTGAATCTAAATTGAAAAAATAAAAAATTTTGATTTTATTTTATTATAAGGATGGAGTTTTATTTGTAATTTTTTATATTTTTTTAGATAAAATCTTATTGAGCCTGGTCAACAGAACAGGTCAATAATATTTGAACCCAAGAGGCACAATTCCACTATGTTTGGGGTGTAAGCGTAATGGATCATGGGCTTTCGATTGGGCCTATGGGCCGGTCAATATAGCGGGCCAATGGCTGGGTTGTAGGGCGTGGTGGATCATGGGTTTGGTCTTGGGCTTTAATCCAAATTGTTCAACACCAAGACAATGCTTTTTTGAGGGCTTCAATTGAAATAAAGAAAGATGAAATGAATTATTTATTTTAGGTATGGTCTTTTTTATTTTTCATTCTAAGTGTGGTTCTATCATATTCAGAATAAATTTAAATTTTGTACACGCGACATTATTACACTAAAAATTAAAGGGGAAAATGGTTTCTTTTCAATAATGCTAAGCGTATAAAATTAGAACACAGAAAGAGCACATAGAATTTATTGTGATTGAAATATTGTTTCAATTGTGATTCACATCACATCACATTCAAAATGAATGTGAATCATACTATACATTTACTATGCTTTTTCTATGTTCTAATTTTGGGCATTTAAAATTACTAATTTATTTTCTTTGCTTACTCATATAAATTCATGTCAAAATTGATTATTTACATGCTCACATGACTTATTCTCATATAGCCATGTGTGATTTAAATTTAATTTTGTACAATTAAATTTATTGACTCTTGAGATGTGGTGGCATGCACTTGTGGGCATTAAACACCTCTCTTATGGTTACGCTAACACAATAATTAAATATTTGATATAATGATGAAATCACTCTACACACTCTTATCAGCTGCATCAAATGGTTGATGATATTTATATTCTATATATATTTTTAAATTGTTTGGGTGTGTGTAGAATGAGGTTTGCTTTTTCATATTCATTTTTGGTAATAGCTAATGTCTAAATTTTGTGCAATTTATTGGAATTATATATTTTTTGTTTGAAAATTTGTACTAATGTGTTTGATACAGTTTTTGCTTATAATTTAACAAGTAAAAATAAGTTAATAAAATAAAATTAAAAACTTATTATTATAAAATTAAAAAAAATTGAAATTTTATTTTTTAATTTATAAAAACTGCACTAAACAACTGAATGCACAACTACATTGCCAAGAATGACAAACAACAATGGTGATGGTCCAATGCACTTGAAACTAGGGTTTGAGAAAGTACCCATGTCATGTTAAATGATCATAATGTGTAAGGTAGAAAACCAATCATGTTGATATGATAGGCCATATCCCATTGATTGATCTTTTTGAGTAACTCTTTTTTTTTATTTACATATAATTAATAAAAAAAATTATAAAATGAAAGAGAAAAACTCTAAGATCAAATACAACATATAATAGAGAATAAGAATCATATATAAGTGATAATTATGACCAATCAAATAAGTTTTATTTGTTGACTTAATATAACTTACTGTTATCAGTTGGATAAATTACACTTTCATCCTTTTAAATATATGTATTATTTCTCACTTTAATTTCTAAACTATAAATTATTATTATTATTTTATTTTGATCTAATTATCAACATTATTCATCACTATTAAGGAAAATGAGTGAGAGCACTAATTAGTGCTATCACTAATGATGTGGCAGTGGGTCCCACCAGGAATGATTTGATGTTTGGAAAATGCTAGAGTTCCAAAATTTTCTACCAAATAAATAATCAAATGTCTCACATGGATGTGGAGTCCGCATCCATGTGAGACATTTGATCATTTATTTGGTAAAAAATTTGATTTCCCTAGCATTACCCATTTTAAAGTGATTGGGGGAGTACCCATGTGAAGTTAAATAATGCCTAAAATAGAAAAGAAAGCCAATCATGTTGATATAATGGGCCATTGATGTGTCTTTTAAATTCATCAAATGTAGCTTAATGTTATTATTTCAATTAATTCAATTGAGTACTTATTTGACATATGAATTTTTTTAGACACTTTAGTTAAAATAATCATAAAAGATAAAATAAATTAAAAAATTAATCAAATAAAAGGTTAATTTGAGAAGATAGTTAAAAATTGACTTTTTGATTTTTTTTAGTTTTTTTTTTTTTTTAAATGTGTAAAAAATGTGAGAAGTAGTTACTAACTCACTTTCCAAAAGAGCTAAAAATGTCACATTCAAATCACAATCATTTCATTTTTTTTCTCATAACAGTCAAAAAAATCAAAAAATCTATCTCAAACGAGACTTTTTAACTTCAGATTAGCCTCGTTTGGCAACCTTCCATTTTAGTCAAAAAAATCAAAAAATTACTATAAATTGTCACATCACTAACTCTATTTTTTTGTATAACTTTTTTATAAAAAACTAAAAAATTACTAAAATAATCTTTTGGCAAATGTGGCCTAACTCGAAAGTCCAAAAATCAATCCCATCCCATACGAAACCTCAATAGAGAGTCCTCCATAAGGACAGAGTAGGCCCAATTGGCCATGTGTTTTAAGCACTTAAAAGTGAAAAGAAAAGAGAGAAAAAGGAGAGATATGAAGAGAGAGAAAGCAGAGATGATTAATTTAAGTGGCCATGGAAAAAGGAGGGAAGAAGGCTTGTAGTAAAGGGACAGCGACTCCTCTAGCAAGCAAAACACCTCTCCACAGTTTGGTGGGAGCAATAAAAAAATAAGTTTGTTATATGGGCTTGATATACATATATGTTACCTAACAAATGTATTGAGTTATTATTATTATTATTATTATTATTATTACGGTAAATTATTGATAAATCTCATTTAGAAGCGTTTTAACTTAAGAAGTTCATGAAGGAATTTTTTAACCCATTTAATCTCATGTATGTATAGTTTTATTCCATAAAGTCATTTTTCTTGATTTACACTATTTTCTTGGACACTTATACCTTTATATATAATTTTAATACCCTTATAAATATTTTTTGAACGGTTAACAATTTTATAATGTGAACATTCATATTTTAAAATTCACATTGGTAGGAATGTAAAATTGGCCCGTGGGCGGCCCGAAACCCGCCCACGAGCCGGGGCGGGCTCGGCCCGTTGACAATGTGAATATTCACATTAACATGTTAACATTCACATTAATAAGACTGTAAAATTGGCCCGCGTCCTGTGGCGGCACGAAACCCGCCCGCGGCCCATTGGCGGCCCGGGGTGGGCCCGGTCCGGCCCGTTGACAATGTGAATATTCACATTGACATGTTAACATTCACATTGATAAGAGCATAAAATTGGCCAGCGGCCTAGGGAAGGGCCCGACCCGGCCCGTTGACAATGTGAATATTCACATTGACATGTTAACATTTACATTGATAAGAGTATAAAATTGGCCAGCGGGCCTGACTCGGCCCGTTGAAAATGTGAATATTTACATTGGCATGTTAGCATTCATATTGATAAGAGTATAAAATTGGCCAGCGGGCCCGACCCGGTCCATTGACAATGTAAATATTCATATTGACATGTTAACATTCACATTGATAGGAGTGTAAAATTAGCCCGCGCCTTGTGGTTGCCCGAAACCCGCCCACGGCCCATGGGCGACCCGAGGCGGGCCCGGCCTGGCCTGTTGACAATGTAAATATTCACATTGACATGTTAACATTCAAATTGATAAGAATATAAAATTGGCTCGCGGTCCATGGGCGGCCAAAAGCCCGCTTGCCCACCCGCCGCCCGGGCGCGGGCCCGGCTCGACCCGTTGGCAATGTGAATATTCACATTGACATGTTAACATTCACATTAATAGGAGTGTAAAATTAACCCGTACCTCGTGGCTGCCCGAAAGACGCCCATGACCTATGGGCGGCCCGGGACGGGCCCGGCCCAGCCTATTGACAATGTGAATATTCACATTAACATGTTAATATTCACATTGATAAGAGTATAAAATTGGCCAGCGGCCCAGGGCGGGCCCGACCCGACTCGTTCACAATGTGAATATTTACATTGACATGTTAACATTCACATTGATAAGAGTGTAAAATTGGTCCACAGCCCGTGGGTGGCCTGAAGCTCGACCACAGCCCGAGGCGGGCTTGGCCTGACCCGTGACAATGTGAATATTCACATTGACATGTTAACATTAACATTGATAGGAGTGTAAAATTTGCCTGCTGCCCGAAGCTTGCCCGCAGCCCGGGGTAGGCCCGGCCCGGCCCGTTGACAATGTGAATATTCACATTGATATGTTAAAATGCACATTGATAGGAATGTAAAATTGGCCCGTGGCCCGTGAGCTGCCTGAAGCCCGCCCACGGCCTAGGGCAGGCTCATTTTGGTCCAGTCCGAGCATGTCCGAGACCCTAGGTCAAGGCCTAGGTCATCACTTTGAAGCCCGCTTAAGGCCCATTCCAGGCTCGGTCCGAGGCCTAGTCCGCCCGAGACGCAATGTATTTTTTTGTGGAAAACAATAAAATTCTGGTAGAAAAAATTAAAAAGAATTAAAAAAAAATTGCCAGGTCCGCCCAAGCCCGACCTAAGCTTAAGGTTAGGCCCAGGCCCATCAGCCCGACTCGAGGCTCGATCCATCGGCCCGTCTAAAGCCCGAATACCCTTGTGCTAGGGCTAAGGCCTAGGCCTAATTTTTTGGCCCATGGACCGGCCCGACCCAGCCCGGGAAAGGCTCGTTTGGGCCCACGCTCTAGTCTAGTCCGAGACCCTAGGCTAGGGCCTCGACCATCACTTTGAAGCCCGGCCCGGCCCATCGGCCTGGTTAAGGCCCATGCAAGGCTCGGTTCGAGGCCCAGCCCGCGTTAAGGCCTAGTGTCTTTTTTTGTGAAAAATAATAAAATTTTTGTAAAAAAAATTAAAAAGAATTAAAAAAAAATGGCCAGGCCCGCCCCGGGCCGCCCACCGGTCGTGGGCGGGTTTCGAGCAGCCACGAGACACGGGCTAATTTTACACGCCTATCAATGTGAATGTTAACATGTCAATATGAATATTTACACTGTCAACGGGCAGGGCGGGGCCCGCCTTGGGCCTCTGGCCAATTTTATACTCTTATCAATGTGAATGTTAACATGTCAATGTAAATATTCACATTGTCAACAGGTCGGGCCGGGCCCGCCCCGGGCCGCCCACGGGCCGTGGGCGGGTTTCGGGTAGTCACGAGGCGCGGGCTAATTTTACACTCCTATCAATGTGAATGTTAACATGTCAATGTGAATATTCACATTGTCAACGGGCCGGGCCCGCCCCGCCCCGGGGGCGTGCTTTTGGCCGCCCATGAGCTGCAGGCCAATTTTATACTCTTATCAATGTGAATGTTAATATGTCAATGTGAATATTCACATTATCAACGGCCCGGACCGGGCCCGTCCCGGGCCGCCCATGGGCCGCGGGCGGGTTTCGCGCCGCCACGGGACGCGGGCCAATTTTACACTCCTATTAATGTAAATGTTAGCATGTCAATGTGAATATTCACATTGTCAATGCGCTGGGCCCGCCCCGGCCCGACTCGAATTTTTTCAGGCACCCACGAGGATCGACATGTGCCGGGCCCCTACACATTGACGATATGAACATTCACATTGACGGTGTGAACATTCAGATTAGGGGTATTTTGGTAATTATGTCACCCATAGGATTTATTGAAACATAAGAAAATAATGTGAACTAAATGGAACATAAGTAGATGAAAATGGTATTTTGGTCTTCTTATCTCAAATAAGACCTAATGGAATAGTCAAAAAAAAAAATATGAGTTGGATGAAATACAGCTTTTAGAAAGCAGATTTATCAAAAAAGCTCCCTTATTATTATTATTATTGAGATAAATAATGTATATTATTTATTAAAATGGACATTTAACATTGAAAAAGTCAAACACAATCACAACGATATAACAAATTTAACAAACGAGGTAAGTTATACAAAGATATTCAACCACCTAAGTGAGGTAAAAAAATTCTTAACCAACGATTAATTCATGTGATTTGAACAGACGAGTTAAACACCTCCCAATATATATGTATATGGCCAAAATGATTTATATATATATATATATATATATAAAGATCCCCCTTTAGGAAAAAAATTATATGAGTTTTTAAAATTTTCGGGTACATGGGAAGCCATAGTTTTGGGATGAGGAAGTTTAGATCGGTGAAACTTGAACCCTTTTGTAAGAGTTTGGAGAGTGTTGGGGAATCTAAGTTTGAGGCTAAAATAATTTCAAATACTAAAAAAACCAAATTGTTTCAAATTTTTTCCTAAACCAATGATTTATATTAAAAAAAAAAGGGTAGCCGGCAGTGGGGAAGCCTACACTGTCACGTTGACAGTGAAGGCGACAACCTAGTCCCACAGGTTGAAATGACAATTTTGCCCCCTTCAGACCAATTTTGAAAAAAGTGAGATTAGGGACAAATTTGTCATTTCAACCTCAAACATTATTTCAAACACATTTTTCAATACAACAACTCAAATAAAAATTCATCCTATCTCCCTAAACACAAAAATTAAAATAGCCTACTAAAATAGTCAAAAAGTCAAAAATTCTAAAAAATAGCCACTTTCCAAACACCCACCTAGTCAACTCACTAGCTTCAATTCGCTTAAAAAAAATACATAAAAACAAATTGTGTTTGGAAAAATTGATATCTATATATGAACATATATATTTTAAAAAAATACCTTTTAAGAAAAATAGTTTTAAACAGTTTTTTGAGTTTTTAATTTTTTTTTGAATACATTCTAAGGTTTTAAATTTGGAAAGGTGGAGTCCAGCCTATGATAAAACTTATATTATGAATTTCTTAGTAAGGTGTAAAGATTTTGAAAATGACATGAAAACAAATTTGTGTTTTCAAACTTTATATCATAATATAAAAATTAAACAAGAACAGTAGGGGAATAATAATATCACCAAACTAGTCATTTATAGTGCACAAAATTGAAACAAGAACAATGAGGGAATTAATAATATCATCAAACTAGGTTTTCATTAAAAAAAAAATTTGGGGCTACATTGCTAATGCCACGTGGCAATGATACGATGATGATTACAAGGGAGATAGATAGATATATCAAATATAAAGACAGTGTACCAAATTTTCTTAATTTTTTTGGATTTCAAAATCCTTGGTGTAGAAACTCATTGAAATGACTATATATGTATACTTAATTGTTACACATATATTGAACAGAACATGGAGTTTGGTACAATGTCTCACTTGTTGGTCTGATCTACCAACTCATCTATGACTTATTAAAAATAGAGATGGCCTAGCAGTGCACAAAACAATATAAATGTGCTCACTAGCACATTTTAAACTACTTCAAAAAATGAGTTATTTGGTTTTGTTGGAAATGTCATGTTGTGAGAATTAGTTAGAAAATTAGTTTATTGATTAAAATAAATTTATAAAAAACCATTGTTAAAAAAAATTTAGTTTGTTGGGTATATTCTTACTTTTTTTTGACTTTTAAGAAGATTAAAATAGCCTTTTTTAGTCAATAAATTAATTTTTTTAGTTACAGACAAACGAAAGCTACGTAATTTCAAAATACCATATATTGTTCACGTAGTACTCTTGACAAATAACAAATTAGAAAATTTATTATGTGGGTCATCCATTATCACTTAATTAGATAACGATGATAAATTAACACATCTCACTCATAAATTTTTTTATTACATCACAAGATATTCCAGAACTATTAAATAATTACCTTATGTGTGTTCCATATCATTTACACAAATAAACAATAAATTTATTAGTGATATTCACTTTTAAATCTAGTACTCTTGAGTCTCACCACGTGATGCGTTGCATATTTATTTCCAGTTTAATGGCACAATTTTAATTATTGGGATATTTACCAATAAATTTCATTTTATAAATAAATATTTTAATTAGTCTCAAATTTTTTCTATTGATCTATTAAGTCTTATTAGTGAAGAGTTTATTTCCATGTAGTTCTATTTTTGTTTTGATAATGTTGTTGTACAGGGGACAAAATATCCTCTGCTTTCCGTACTCCTTGGAGTTCAAGCTTCACGTGACGGCGTCTAACCTGTCAACACAGAGAACGGTGAGCTGCCCGGCGGTGGTGTGCCGGTTAGACCCTTCGACGATCAAGTCAGATCACTAGAGGAGGAAGGAGGCTATTCGAGAGAGAGAGAGAGAATGTTTCAGATAGTGCAAGTTGCTTACCTCTAACGTTCATCTTCCCTTCCTATTTCTAGGCTGGCCATGCAGCCTCAGGATTGTGTGCGCACTACCTCTGCTGTCCTTCCCTGGACAAGTGGCAGTGCTCGCCTCTCACCACCTTACGCGTGTAAAGGCCTAGTCCTCCAACCAGTACATGCAGAATCGCCAAAGGGTATTGACGCGTGCCTGGAGCAGATTTCCTTTCCCTCACGCCATTGGCCCAGGTGGTATGCTTAACCGGAGTATCACGACCGGCCTATCTCTTAAGAAGAATTGCCATTACAAGCCATACAACTGAGCTGTATCTTGCCGACCTATCCCTTAGGAACAAGCGAAAGTCGGATTCTCATAACTGAGCTGAGCGTGACCGGTCCATCCTGGCTGACCGGTCATGAAGCGTGCCGGCCCTTCCCCGCTCTTCTTTCATCCTAAATCATATGCAATCCGGCCACCTCGGCTGACCGGTAGGGCGTGCCGGCCCTCGCCTGTCTTCAGTCTGGCCCGGGCTACCCTTAGCTCGGTTGCCGTCATCTCGCGTCCAGCCGAATGCCCTCCAGGTCATTGCTCGGCCAGACCCCAATCCATGCCTGATCGGCCGGTTCCCTCGGAACATGATAAGCCGGGGGCCCAACCGAGAACACAGCTCGGCACCGTGAGATTTGACCAACCTGCGTTACCGTAGCTCGGCCGTACAGTCCGGTCCAAAACTCCTCTCTCAATTGCCCCTTAATCACATCCGAGCTAATCGTGATTGGGGTTACCACAAAGGCCGAGCTAACGGTCCCCAAGTTGTGCCAGTGCCAAGCCGAGCGTGATGGGCTTTGAAGCCGTCACCGGGCTATCCCATTTGGTCGGTCATCGTTTCAGCAGTCTTGTCGTGGATCATACTACCCTATTGATAGCCGCGCTCTCAGTGCCACGTGGCTTCGCACCAGTGATCCGTACCACCCCGCTGTCTTCCACGCGCAGAATTCAAACGGCGCAGCCGTTTGGTTTTCCCACCACTTTTAATATACGTTTGAGGGGTCACTTTTACTCCCCTCACTTTTCATTTCCCTCTTCAAGCCCAAACCCTAGCCTTCAAACGTCCCACACTTCCTCCCCTACTGCCATTGCTCCCCACATCCGTTTTTGCCATTCCCGAAGCTGTAACCAAGTCTGCGAGGTTGAATCTTGCTGGGCATCTAGCATTGGTAAGTTTCTCCATCCTTCTTTCGTACTTTCATACTCGAGTTCTTCGAGTTCTTCATTTGTATTATTTATTTATTTATTATTATTTTTTTTACTACTGTTCTTCGTGTTCTTCGCTTGGGAGCATTAGAGCTCCCTCTCCTTGACCTCGTATACACTAGGGTGAAATGGAAACCATAGGACTGGATGGGGCCTCCGTGCCCCTATTTCTCCTCAGCTCGAATGAATGGGCCTGAACTTAGGATGAACTGGATGAACACTGGATAGAACCAGGCTAAATATTAATTTAGATCCGCAAATCGGACTTAACCGAGCTAAAACTAGTTCGTGTTCTCTCTCTTTTTTTTTGGGCCTTGACCGAGCTGAAAATAGAAGATCAGAACCGAGCTAGGAAGGCCAAATCGACCAAGTAGTCGAGCCGAGATAGGGGTCTCCCCGCCCAAACGCCAAAAATCTTTTTACCGGGCTAAGAGCTCCATGTATAAGCCGTGCAATTTATGCTGTGCTAACCCTTGGAATTATTCTTCAACAATGCAGAACAAACTAGGACTGACCAGGCCTCTCCAGCCATTGGTGAAGCTCATCGTCCGAGCAAACAAACCAAAATTTTTGACCGAGTTACAAACTAAATCACCAAATAAAACCGAGATAGATGGGGAAGTACCGATTCATGGTGAGCTCGCCCGGTGCGATGGCCGAGTTTCGTAGGGAGCACAATATTCCAGACGATGTCGTTTTAGAGCTAGCCAAGAAGGGAGATACCCCTTGGGGAGACCTAGACCGGTGCCCCTTCACGGTCGTGTCCATAGTCGAAGGAGGACTTCGCTTCCCAGTCCAACCCTTGATCTGCGAATTCTTGAGGCAGACAAGGCTTTGTCCAACCCAAGTGTTGAACAACACATACAAGATAATAAACGGCGTGGCCGAGCTAAACAGGAGGCTCGATCTCAATCTCGGTCTTGCTGAAATATT
>NW_021025612.1:1296520-1328499 GCF_004153795.1 Camellia sinensis | reverse complement strand
CCTGCGTGTTTTGTTTTTTTGTTTTTTTTTTTTTTTTTTTTTTTTTTTTTTTTTGGGGAGGGGGTTTCAAATGGGCCCCACCTTTGGAGGGTTTTGGGCCTATTATTTATTGACCTTAGGGCTACTTTTCTACTACTATAAATAGGCTCCAAACATAGTTTCATTGGACTTTTCTCCTCTTTCCTCTCTCTCAAACCGTGAGTTCTTCTCTCTCTCTCTAAACTCAAGCTTTTGGCACTAAGATCTCTAGATCTACTCCCCTAGAGTGATCTTTTCACCATGGTCCTTTGAGAAAAAGTGTAGATCTTGTCCAGGGCATCCTTTTGGTCTGAATGGTTCATGGTTTCGTAGCCATTGATTTTTGGGTCGTCATCTCTTGGCTTCAAGAGGTAGCGATTTCTAGTTCTCTTTCAATACCCTCGTTTATGGATAGATTTGTGGTATTTTCTTTATATAAATACAAAAGTTTATATTTTTATGCATATTGTGATGAATCACGAGATTGGAGGTTAGGGTTTGAAGAGAGTTGGGTTTATTTGTTGGGTTATGATCTTGGGTCATGAGTTTGGGTGTAAAAGTAATAGAAGGGTTGGAGTAAAATGTGTTTTTGTGAAAAGCTTTAACTTCTCTTAAAAACCCTAGTTTGGCTCATCAAGATAGTTAATGGTTTTTCTTCAATTAATAGTAGAATCATGAAATTGAGGTGTTAAATTACACATGTACAAGTTCAATCAAAATTTTAAAGAATTTGAAAAATGTATGTAAAAGTTGCGATTGAACTCATAATGTTGATGTCTTAAATTATGTTATAATGTGAACCAAACTTGGGGGAAAGGAAACTACTAATGTTATGGATGGTATGAGCTTTGTCTTGAAATGGTTGTGTTGAATCTTGTTGTGTGTTATGTGAGTTGTATTGGGTTATGTTGTGTTGAGCTGGTTGAGTTGTGTTGTGTGCAATTGAGTTGTGTTGAGTCGAGTTGGGTTATGTTGAGTTGAGTTGGGTTGTGTTGAGTTTGGTAGAGTTATGTTGGGTTGTGTTGTGGTTGGTACCAACGCGAGGAGTTGAAAATGGTTTTTCGGTGCCCACGACCGTCCGTATAATAGCCGGTAAATGTGGGGGGTGGTTTGAATTCAAGGTGCCCAATTGTCCTACCTAGGCTTATCGCTGGACGAATGTGGGAAAATTGTTTTTGGGTGTCCACACAATCCTGCCTTATTGTAGTCGACGAAAGTGGGAAAATGATTTTTGGATGTCCACACAGTCCTGCCGTATTGTAGCCGACAAAAGTGGAAAAACATATGGTTTTTGAAAATGTTTTGGGTGCCCACCTCCTGCCATATAATAGCTGGCAAATGTGGGGGATGATTTTAAAAAGTTGAAAATGGTTTTTGAAAAAAGATATGGTTTTTGAGAAAATGATTTTTTGGGAGTTCACTTCCCGCCGTATAATAGCCGGCAAAAGGTGAAATGTGCTTTGAATTGGGTGCCCGCTATCTCGCCGTATCAAGCCGGCAAAAGGTGGAATGTATTGTGAAGTATGTTGAGGTTAGTGATGATATATGTCACTTTTGATGAACTTGTGAAATTACTATTTGATGTGTAAATTGGTATGGAAAAGAAATGCATATAGAAATTATTGGAAAAGAATGGATAATGAAATGGTAATTGGATAAGGGGTTAGTGATAAATAATTCACCGGGTTGTTTGTATCTATAAGGAAAGATTAAGAGTTTTGCTTTGTGATTAATTGAGAAATTGAATTAAAAAGGTTTATTATCCTTGTGATGTATTGAGTTATAACTGATAATGCAAATGTGAATGTGATGTAATTGTTTTTGGATTTCTACGTTAAAGAGTTATAGCAATAAAGGATTAACAAGTGGGAATGGAGTGTATGAGGGTTGTTTTGAGTATTAAGGGAACATGAACGTGAGGTATGGAGTTATAATAAATGTAATTAGTAAAAAGGGAGAATGGGAATAAAAATGAGGAATGTTAAGATGGAAATTTAATAAGGAATATTTTGGAATGGGTTAATAAATATAAAATCATGTGGTTCCTTAAACATGTTTGTTTCCAAAAAGGATTTTTGGTTTTCTGATAAAAATGATGGTTTTTGATAGTTAAAGGTTTTCCTTAAATGTTCAAATAAATTTTGAGAAAAATGTACTCTACGTATGATATTTTGAAATTACAAAACATTACTTTACTATATGATATCACCCTACATGCATGATCATTTCTATCTATATAATGGTTATTGTTTTAGAACTGTGAGATTCCTATTGGGCAATTGTGCCCACCCCTTGTTGTTTCATTTTTTTTACAGGAAGAGAATTTGGATTGATTGGTTGAAGGATTAGGAAGTTCATGTAGATCTTGTGTGCAATCTCTTTGTATTTTGATGTTTGTAATTATTTATTTGTAACTCCGTAGTGGGAGCTTGGCAAGCATTATTATTATTGTTGTTGTATTCATCATGAGGGAGACATGTACTATTATGTTTCTATTACTCAAGGGTAATAGATCTTTTTAAAAAAAAAATGGACCTAAATTCAGGCTCTTGGTAATGTTTTCGAGTAATTAAAATTTGAAGCATGACACAGTAAATTCTCTGTAATTACATAGTAAATTCCCCGTAAAAACTTAATAAATTACTCTGTAAATTCCCAGTAAATTCTCAGTAACTTACTCAGTAAATTCCAAGTAAATTCCCAATAAATTCTCAGTAAATACTCATTAAATTCGTAGTAAATTCAAAGTAAATTACTTAGAAAATCCCTAGTTAATTAATCTATAAATTACTCAGCAAATTACTCAGTAATTTATCAGGAAATTCCCTGAAAATTACTCAGTGAATTCCCCATAAATTCTTAATAAATTATTCAGTAAATTCTCGGTAAATTACTCAGAAAATTCCTAATAAATTCTCATTAAATTCTTAGTAAATTACGCAGTAAATTCTTAGTAAATTACTTAGTAAATTGTCAGCAAATTTCTCAATAAATTTCAAGTAAATTCTCTATAAGTAAATTACTCAGTAAATTCTTAGTAAATTCTCAGTAAATTACTAAATAAATTCCCAATAAACTCTCAGAAAAATACTCAGTAAATTCTCGGTAAATTACTCAGTAAATTCTAAATTAATTACTTAGAAAATCACTTAGTAAATTCCTAGTAAATTCTCAATTACTTTCTCAGTAAATTCCTATTAAATTCTACGTAAATTCTCAGTAAATTAATCAGTAAATTACTTTCCAATAAATTCTCAGTTAAATACTCAGTAAATTGCTTAGTATATTAATCAGTAAATTCTCAGTCAATTACTCAGTACATTACTCAGTAAATTACTCAGTAAATTCCCAGTAAGTTCTTTGTAAATTACTGAGTAAATTTTTAGAAAATTACTCAGCAAAGTACACAGTAAATTCTTAGTAACTTAGTCAATAAATTCTTAGTAAAATACTCTGTAAATTCAAAGTAAATTCTATGTAAATTACACTGAAAATTATTAGTAAATTACTCAGTACATTACTCAATAAATTCTCAGTAAATTCCAAGTAAATTGCTTAGTAAATTACTCAGAAATTCTCAGTATATTACTTAATAAATTCAAAGTAAATTCTCTATAAATTACTCAGTAAATTACCAAAAAATTCGCAGTAAATTCTCAAAAATTTTCTAAGTAAATTTTTAATAAATTACTCAGTATATTACTGAGTAAATTACTCAGTAAATTCTCATTAAATTAGTCTATAAATTCTCAGTAAATTGATCTGCAAATTCTCAGTAAATTACTCAGTAAATTCTCAGTAACTTACTTAGTAAATTCTTAGTAAATTCCCAGTAAATTCTCTGTAAATTACTCAGTAAATTCTCAGTAACTTACTCAATAAATTCCTAGTAAATTCTCAGTAAAGTATTTTGTAGATTCCCAGTAAATTCTTAGTAAATTATTCAGTAAATTACTCGGTAAATTTCCAGTAAATTTACATTAACGTCTCAGTAAATTACTCTTTAAATTCCCCGAAAATTCTAAGTAAATTACTCAGTAACTCCTAGTAAAATCTCAATAATTTACTCAGTAATTTTCCACTAAATTTCCAGTAAATTACTCAGTAGATTTTCAGTAAATTCTCAATAACTTACTCAGTAAATTCCTAGTAAATTTTTAGTAAATTAATCAGTAAATTACTCAGTAAATTCTAAGTAAATTCCTAGTAAATTCTTAGTAAAATACTCTGTAAATTACTCTGTAAATCATCAATAAATTACTCAGTACATTACTAAATAAATTATAAAGTAATTCTCAGCAAATTACTCAGTAAATTCCCAGTAAATTACTCAGTAGATTCTTAGCAAATTACTCAGTAAATTACTAGTAAATTCTCAGTAAATTCCCTGAAAATTCTATGTAAATTACTCAGAAAATTCTCAGTAAATTATCCAGTAAATTCCCATTAAATTTTCAGTAAATTATAAAGAAATTATTTAGTAAATTCCCAGTAA
Organism: Camellia sinensis; assembly: GCF_004153795.1. Classification (NCBI taxonomy): domain Eukaryota; kingdom Viridiplantae; phylum Streptophyta; class Magnoliopsida; order Ericales; family Theaceae; genus Camellia; species Camellia sinensis. The sequence continues at coordinate 1,323,986 of NW_021025612.1, read as the reverse complement.
ATTCTCAGTAAATTACTGAGCAAATTCTCAGTATATTACTCAATAAATTCTCAGTAAACTATTCAGTAAATTCCAAGTAAATTCTCCATAAATTACTTAGTAAATTCCCCGTAAATTCTTAGTAAATTACTCTGTAAATTTCCAGTAAATTCTCAGTAACTTACTTCGTAAATTTCCAGTAAATACTTCGTAAATTGCTCATTAAATTCTCAGCAAATTACTTAGTAAATTCCTAATAAATTCTCAGTAAATACTCAATAAATTCGCAGTAAATTACTTAGAAAATTCCCATTTAATTACTCTATAAATTACTCAGCAAATTTCTCAGGAAATTCTCAAAAAATTACTCAGAAAATTCACAGTAAATTACTCAGTGAATTCCCCATATATTCTCAGTAAATTACTCAGTAAATTCCCATTAAATTCTCAGTAAATTACGCAGTAAATTGTTAGTAAATTACTCAATAAATTCCTAGGAAATTCTCTATAAATTACTTAGTAAATTACTTAATAAATTCTCAGTAAATTTCTCAGTAAATTCTTAGTAAATTAATCAGTAAATTACTAAATAAATTCCCAGTAAATTCTCAGAAAAATACTCAGTAAATTCTTCGTAAATTAATCAGTAAATTACTAAATAAATTTCCAGTCAATTCTCAGAAAAATACTCAGTGAATTCTTCGTAAATTCTCAGTAAATTACTTTGTAAATTCTCAGTAACTTTCTCAGTAAATTGCTAGTAAATTCTACGTAAATTCTCTGTAAATTAATCAGCAAATTACTCAAAAAATTCTCAGTAAATTCTCAGTTAAATACTTAGTAAATTGCTCAGCATATTACTTAGTAAATTCTCTGTAAATTCTCAGTACATTACTCAGTAAATTAAGTAAATTCTCAGCAAATTCTTCGTAAATTACTCAGTAAAATATTGAGTAAATTTTTAGCAAATTACTCAGTAAATTACACAGTAAATTCTTAGTAACTTAGTTAATAAATTCCCAGAAAATTTTATGTAAATTACACTAAAAATTATCAGTAAATTACTCAGTACAGAACTCGACAAAATTACTCAATAAACTCTCAGTAAATTACTCAGTAAATTCCCAGTAAATTACTCAGAAATTCTCAGTATATTACTCAATAAATTTCGAGTAAATTCTCAGTAAATTCTTCATAATTATTTAATAAAGTCCAAGTAAATTACTTAGTAAATTATCAGTAAATTCTCAATAATTACCCAATAAATTTTCATTAAATTCTTAGTAAATTCCTTTTAAATTCTCAGTAAAGTATTTCGTAAATTTCCAAAAAATTCTCAATAAATTACTCCCTACATTACTCAAAAAATTGCGTAGTAAACTCTTAGTAAATTACTCGGCAAATTTCCAGTAAATTTACAGTAACGTCTCAGTAAATTACTCTTTAAATTCCCAGTAAATTACTCAGTAAATTCCCTGTAAATTCTTAGTAAATTGCTCAGTAAATTCGCAGTAAATCACTTAGTAAATTACTTAGTATATTCTATGTAACTTACTCAGTAAATTCCCAATAAATTCTCAGTAAAGTACTCAGTAAATTTCCAGTAAATTCTCAATAATTTACTCAGTAATTTTCCACTAAATTTCTTGTAAATTGTTAGTAAATTACTCAGTAAATTCTTAGTAAATTAATCAGTAAATTCCTAGTAAACTTTTGTAAATTAATTAATAAATTACTCAGTAAATTCTAAGTAAATTTTCAGTGGCATATTCTGTAAATTACTAAGTAAATTCTCACAATATTACTCAGTAAATTATCAGTAAATTACTCAGTACATTAGTAAGTAAATTATTAAGTAAATTTTCAGTAAAATACTCAGTAAATTCTCAGCAAATTACTCAGTAAACTACTCAGTAGATTATCAGCAAATTACTTAGTAAATTCCCTTTAAATTCGTAGTAAATTACTCAGTAAATTACCAGTAAATTCTCAGTGAAATACTTAGTAAATTCCCCGAAAATTCTATGTAAATTACTCAGTAAATTCTATGTAAATTACTCGGAAAATTCTCAGTAAATTACCCAGTACATTTTCAGTAAATTCTCAAAAAATTACTCAGTAAATTCCCTGTAAATTACTTAGTAAATTCTCAGAAAATTACTTAGCAAATTCTCAGTATATTACTCAATAAATTCTCAGTAAATTATCATTAAATTCCCAGTAAATTCTCTGTAAATTCCCCAGTAAATTCCCCATAAATTCTTTGAAAATTACTCTGTAAATTCCCAGTAAATTCTCAATAACTTACCCAGTAAATTCTCCGTAAATTCTCAACAAATTACTTAGTAAATTTTCAATAAATTCTCAGTAAATTCGCAGTAAATTCAAAGTAAATTACTTAGCAAATTCCAAGTTAATTACTCTATAAATTATTCAGCAAATTACTCCGTAATTTCTCAGGAAATTCCCAAAAAATTACTCAGAAAATTCACAGTAAATTACTTAGTGAATTCCCCATAAATTCTCAATAAATTACTTAGTAAATTTGCAATAAATTACTCAATAAATTCCCAGTAAATTCTCATTAAATTTTTAATAAATTACGCTGTAAATTCTTAGTAAATTACTCAGTAAATTGTCAGTAAATTACTCAATAAATTCCCAGTAAATTCTCTATAAATTACTTAGTAAATTACTCAATAAATTCTCAGTAAATTAATTAGTAAATTACTCTGTAAATTGCTAAAACAATTTCCAATAAATTCTCTAAGTAAATTCTCAGTAAATTACTTAGTAAATTCTAAATCAATTACTCAGAAAATCACTTAGTAAATTCCTAGTAAATTCTCAGTAAATTACTCTGTAAATTCCCAGTAACTTTCTCAGTAAATTTCTAATTAATTCTACATAAATTCTCAATAAATTAATCAGTAAATTACTTAGAAAATTCTCAGTAAATTCTCAGTTAAATACTCAGTAAATTGCAAAGTATATTACTAAGTAAATTTCCAGTAAATTCTCTGTAAATTACTCAGTGAAATACTGAGTAAATTTTTAGGAAATTACACAGTAAATTCTTAGTAATTTAGTCAGTAAATTCCTAGTAAGTTATTAGTAAAATACTTTGTAAATACCCAGTAAATTCTATGTAAATTACATTGAAAATTAATTGTAAATTACTCAGTACATTACTTAGTAAATTCTCAATAAATTACTCAGTAAATTCTCACTAAATTCTCAGTAAATTACTAAGTAAATTCCCAGTAAATTACTCAGAAATTCTCAGTATATTACTCAATAAATTCGGATTAAATTCTCATTAAATTACTCAGTACATCATTTAATAAATTACTCAGTAAATTACCAGAAAATTCGCAGTAAATTCTCAGTAAATTACTAAGTAAATTCTCAAGAAATTACTCAGTACATTACTGAGTAAATTACCTAGTAAATTCTCATTAAATTATTCTGTAAATTCTCAGTAAATTCTCAGCAAATTACTCTGTTAATTCACAGTAAATTCTTATTAAATTACTTAGTAAATTCCCAGTAAATTCTTAGTTAATTACTCAGCAAATTACTCTGTAAATTCCCAGTAAAGTCTTCGTAAATTACACAGTAAATTCCCAGTAAATTCTTCGTAAATTACACAGTAATTTCCCAGTAAATTCTCAATAAATTCCCAGTAAATTACTCAGTTAATTCTTAGTAAATTCTCATTAAATTACGCAGTAAATTCCCAGTAAATTACTCAGTTAATTATCCATAAAATACTCAGTAAATTCGCAGTAAATTCTCATTGAATTACTTAGTAAATTTCTGATAAATTCCCTGTAAATTACTCCGTAAATTACTTAGTAAATTAATTTGTAAATTCCCTATAAATTCTCAGTAAATTACCTAGTAAATTACTTAGTAAATTCACAGTAAATTCCATGTAAATTATTAAGTAAATTCCCAGTAAGTTCTCAGTAAATTCCTAGTAAATTACAAAGTAAATTCCGAGTAAATTCTCAACAAATTACTCTGTAAATCACTTAGTAAATTTACAGTAAATTCTAAGCAAATTACTCAGTAAATTCTAGCAAATTCTCAGTAAATTACGCAGTAAATTCCTAGTAACTTCTTTGTAAATTCCCAGATAATTTCTCAACAAATTCTCTGTAAATTACTTAGTAAATTCCCAGTAAATTACTTAGTAAATTCTCAGTAATTACTCAGAAAATTCCTACTAATTCTCGTTAAATTCTCAGTAAATTCCCACTAAATTCCAAGCAAATTCTTAGTAAATTACTCTGCAAATTCCCAGTTAATTACTCAGTAAATTCTATGTAAAATCTTAATAAATTCTCAGTAAATTACTTAACAATTTTACAGTAAATTACTCAGTAAATTTTAAGGAAATTCTCAGTAAATTCCCCACATAATCTCAATAAATTTGTCACGACCCCAAACCGCCCCTAGTAGTTTGGTGCCGTGATGGCCAGTAACCCGCGATTACCGAAGACCAACTTTCAAAAACTTAACACAATCAGAGTAATAATAAACGGGGCTCACAAATGCGGAAGTAATAAATCAAAATACAAGTGGTCCATAAGAGCTGTGCATAGATCAAATGCAATGTCATTCATCTTTACAATTTGAATACAGTAAGCAAAACATGTGTTACATCTTAATCAAAAGGCTTCTCGAGCCGACATATACAAAATACAATAAATACAAGTCAAGAAGCATGATTTTCAAGATTTGCCGACATGCAATGAAAGGCATCGCCGACGTAATTACAAAAACAAAGCCGACATAAGCACGAATCCAAAACAAGCTTCCAAAACAATCTAGGCGTCGCCGCCGTCCTGCTCATCACCTACATATATATATAGAGGGGTGAGTACAAATACTCAGTGAATGGTACTAATAATAAAGGTTTGCATGAATAAAGCCGGAGTCCTTTTTAAAACAAAGCGCATCGAACTTTATCGAACAGGGGATGAACCGTATTCATCTGTCAAATATCACAAGTCTCAAGAGATGCCTGACAACATCGGCAAAACAAGGGATGAACCGTATTCATCATCAAATCTTACAAGTACCAAGGGATGCTTACTGACATCGGCAAAACAAGGGATGAACCGTATTCATCATTCAGTCAATGGTACTGCGAAAGTTTAGAGTCCTCCAGCACAAGGGACTTGTGTTACTTAGGCCCGTAGCCCGATTTAACAAGGACCGTATCCTTTTATACTTGGTACTGCGAAAGTTTAGAGTCCTCCCGCACAAGGGACTTTTGTTACTTAGGCCCGTAGCCCGATTTAACAAGGACCGTATCCTTTTATACTTGGTACTGCGAAAGTTTAGAGTCCTCCCGCACAAGGGACTTTTGTTACTTAGGCCCGTAGCCCGATTTAACAAGGACCGTATCCTTTTATACTTGGTACTGCGAAAGTTTAGAGTCCTCCCGCACAAGGGACTTTTGTTACTTAGGCCCGTAGCCCGATTTAACAAGGACCGTATCCTTTTATGCTTAGTACTGCGAAAGTTTAGAGTCCTCCAGCACAAGGGACTTTCCAAGGATAACAATCAAAACAAGGCTATTCATTCATGCTTAGCAAATACCCACGTCAAAACAAACAAAACAAGATTTATCAAAAGCAAGTGTAACATAGCTTTATTAGAAATACCACTCACATAGTTTTCCACGGGTGTAGGCTCAAAGCGAATATCAAGGACCTACAATCACATGGCAAATCACATTCTCAAAACGAGCTTTATATGTATGCAAATGATCTCGGCAATCTCACCAGATCCAAGTCAAAGACGAAGCAAAACGAGCTGGGAGTTTAACCACCGCTCCCGTTTCATGAAAACACACTGGGTACCGTCCAGGTCTTTGCCGAGGTCCCACACCACCTTGCCGAGGTGTGGTCTGCTGGCCTTAACCAAAAGCAAAGTCGGGGAAACCTGGCTTCCCCTTTGAAGAATATGAAGGACATGATCATGAGGAAGATGAACGCAAGATCAAAACTTGTTACAAAAATCTGAGTTTTCATGCCATGAGTTCAAAACATGGACCTAGGTACCCATTCAAGAAAGTCATGCAAGAACAAACACAAAACATGGTTCTAGTTTCAAACTTTTGGATCAAAACGAGGCTCTCTCTTCAAGAACACATGATCACTATTTATTTCTTCTGAAACCAACTTCAAAACGATGCATGACATGCAAAACAGATCCGATCATGCAATGCAGCTAGATAGTCAATAACAACAATCAAGGTAGATCAAGATTCTAACCTCAAAACTTGAATCCAACGGTTCAAACCACGAAGATCAAGCTTGGAAGACTACTCTCACTCAAGAACTTCTCTTCCTCCTCTCTAGAGCTTCTCTCTCTAAACAAAGACTTTGAGACCAAAAGTGATTTGTTTCTAAGTCTGCCGGCTGTCTTAACAACTAGCTCGGACACGTGGCGCTACCGGGTTGGCTCAACTCAAAAAGGTGATTGATAGATAAGAGAAGTCTCTGACAAGGCGTATGCAGCAAGCTGGGTAAGACACATCGGCAATAAAGGACATCGGCTCAAATCAAGAATCCGGCCACAGGGTAACAAAGATATCGGCTAGGGAGGACGACGCTTGACTAAGCTGTGCCACACCTTGGCCGGGGTGTGCCACATCTCGGCCTAGGCCATACCTGCCCAAGGGCAAGGTTCGCGGAGTACAAAACATCTCGGCAATAAATGCCCGAGGTGAAGGTGGGGTTGACCAAGATCTCAAAACAGTTCTAAGTACAAAGGTTCAAAGGCGAACTAAGCTCAAGATGACCTCGGCCACACACACCGAACAAGGAACAAAATCACGCAAACAATACTTAGATAAAACAAGGCAAGCAAAACCTTCAAACAATCATAACAAGGCAAAACCATGCAGGGATGTATGCAAGTATGGCAAGAGTAAGGTGAGGGTTGTTACATCTACTCAGTAAATTCTCAAAAAAATTCATAATAAATTACTTAGTAAATTATTCAGTAAATTCCCAATAAATTACTTAGTAAATTCCTAGTAAATTCTCAATATATTGCTCAGTAAATTCCCAATAAATTTTCAGTAAAATACTTAGTAAATTTTCGGTACATTCTTAATAAATTCTCAGTAAATTCTGACTAAATTATTCAGTAAATTCCCAATAAATTCAGAGTAAATTCTTAGTAAATTACTTAGTAAATTCCTAATAAATTCTCAGTAAAGTAACTTACACAGTAAATTCCAAGTAATTCTCTGTAAAGTACTCAGTAAATTCCCAGTAAATTATTTAGTAAATTCTCAGTAACTTACTCAGTAAATTTTCAGTAAATTCTTAGTAAGTATTCAGTAAATTCTCTGTAAATTATTCAGTAAATTACCAGTAAATTCCCAGAAAATTCTCATTAAATTTCTAAGCAAATTACTCAGTAAATTCCCTATAAATTTCTTGTAAATTCTCAGTAAATTTCTCAATAAATTACTTAGTATATTCTATGTAACTTACGCAGTAATTTCCCAGTAAATTCTCAGTAAAGTACTCAGTAAATTCCCAGTAAATTCTCAAGAAATTACCTTGTAAATTTCAAGTAAATTCTCAGTAAATTACTCTGTAAATTTTCAGTAAATTCTCAGTAAATTACTCCGTAAATTTTCAGTAAATTCCCAGTAAATTACTTAGTAAATTCTTAGTAAATTACTCTGTAAATTCTCAACAACTTACTCCGTAAATTCGGAGTAATTCTCAGCAAATTAATCTGTAAATTACTTAGTGAATTCTTAGCACATTCCCAGTAAAATAGTCAGTAAATTTCTTCATAAGTTCTCAGCATATTACTCAGTAAATTATCATTAAATTACTCAGTGCATTACTTAGTAAATTACGAATTAAATTCCCTACAAATTCCCAGTTAATTCTCAACAAATTACTCAGTAAATTCTCAGCAAATTACTAAGTTAATTCCCAGTAAATTCTCATTAAATTACTTAATAAATTACTCAGAAAATTCCCAATAAATTCTCCATCAATTACTCTATAATTCCCAGTAAATTCTGAGTAAATTCCCATTAAATTACTAAGTAACTTCTCAGTAAATTCTCATTAACTTAGTTAGATAATTACTCAGTTAATTCCCTGTAAATTACTCAATAAATTCCCAGTAAATTCTCTATAAATTACTTAGTAAATTCTCAGTAAATTTTTAGGAAATTCTAATTAAATTACACAGTAAATTCGCAGGGAATTCTCATTAAATTACTTAGTAAATTCCCTATAAATTCTCAGTAAATTCTTAGTCAATTACCCAGTAAATTACTCAGTAAATTCTCAGTAAATTGCCAATAAATTACTAAGTGAATTCTTAATAAATTCTCAGTAAATTACTTAGAAAACCACTCAGTAAATTCTCAATAAATTACTCACCAAATTTTCAGCAAATTTTCAATAAATTTTCAGTAAATTCCCAATAAGTTACTCAATAAATTACCAGAAAAATTCTCAGTAAATTATTTAGTAAATTCTGCGTAAATTCTTAGTAATTACTCAGTAAATTCTTAATAAACTCTCATTAAACTCTTAGTAAAATTTTCAGTAAATTACTCAGTAAAACCCAAAAAATCTCAATAAATTCCCAGCAAATTCTTTGTAAATTACTCAGTAAATTACTCCGTAAATTCCTAGTAAATTATTCAGTAAAATTTCTGTAAATTCTCAAAAAATTCTCAGTAATTCCTAGTAAATTCTCAGTAAATTCCTATTAATTCTTAATAAATTACTCAGTAAATTTGCAAGAAATTCTCAATAAATTCCACATACAAACTCAATAAATTACTTAGTAAATTGTCAACAAATTCTTAGTAAATTACTAAATGAATTACTCAGTAAATTCCCAGCAAATTACTCAGTAAATTCGCAGGAAATTCTCCGTAAATTACTTAGTAAATTTGCAGTAAATTCTCAATAAATTATTCAGTAAATTTCCAGTAAATTACTTAGAAAATTCCCAATAAATTCTCAATAAATTACTTAGTAAATTCCCAGTAATTCTCAGCAAAGTACCCAGTAAATTCCCAGTAAATTACTTTGTAAATTCTTAGTAAATTACTCAGTACCTTACTAAGGAAACTCCAAGTAAATTCTTAGTAAAGTACTTAGTAAATTCCCCGTAAATTACTCAGTACATTACTCAGTAAATTAATCAGTAAATTACTCAGTAAATTCTCAGTAAATTTCCTGTAAATTCTGAATAAAATACTAAATAAATTACTCAGTAAATGATCAGTATATTACTCATTAACTTTTCAGTAAATTGCTCAGTACATTTGTAACAACCCTCACCTTACTCTTGTCATACTTGCATATATTCCTGCATGATCTTGCCTTGTTATGTTGTTTGAAGGATTTGCTTGCCTTGTTTTGTTTATATTGCTTGCGTATTTTGTTCCTTGTTCGGTGTGTGTGTGTGGCCGAGGTCATCTTGAGCTTAGTCCGCCTTTGAACCTTTGTACTTAGATTTGTTTTGAGATCTTGGTCAACCCCCACCTCCACCTCGGGCATTCATTGCCGAGATGTTTTGCACTTAGTGAACCTTGTTCGCAGACAGGTATGGCCTAGGCCGAGATGTGGCACACCCCGGCCAAGGTGTGGCACAGCTTAGTCAAGCGTCGTCCTCCTAGCCGATGTCTTTGTTATCCTGTTGCCGGATCCTTGATTTGAGCCGATGTCATCTTATTGCCGATGTGTCTTACCCGAGCTTGCTGCATACGCTTTGTCAGAGACTTGTCTTGTCTATCAATCACCTTTTCGAGTTGAACCAACCCGGCAGCGCCACGTGTCCGAGCTGATTGTTAGGACAGCCGGCAGACCTAAAAACAAATCATTTTTGTCTCAAATCTTTGCCTTTAGAGAGAGAAGCTCTAGAGAAAGGAGGAGAAGTTCTTGAGTGAGAATAGATCTTCCAAGCTTGATCTTCGAGGTTTGAACCGTTGGGTTCGAGTTTTGAGGTTAGAATCTTGATCTACTCTAGTTGTTGTTATTGAACATCTAGCTGCATTGCATGATCGGATCTGTTTTGCATGTCATGCATCGATTTGAAGTTGGTTTTGGTAGAGAAAAAGAGTATTCATGTGTTCTTAAAGAACAGTCTCGTTTTGATCCGAAAGTTTGGAACCAGAACCATGTTTTCGTGTTTGTTCTTGCATGATCTTCAGGTTTTTCCCGACTTTGTTTGATGGGACCTCGGCATAATCCTGGACGGTGCCCAGTGTGTTTTCATGAGACGAGAGCAGTGTTTAAGCTTCCAGCATGTTTTGCTTTGGTGTTTACTTGGATCTGTTAAGAATGTCGAGATCATTTGCATGCATATAAAGCTTGTTTTGAGAATGTGATTTGCCATGTGATTGTAGGTCTTTGATATTTGCTTTGAGACTACACCTGAAGAACTAGGTGAGTGGTATTATTGATAAAGCTATGTTATACTTGTTTTGATAAATCTTGCTTGCTTTGTTTTGACGAAAGTGATTTGATTAAGCATGAGTCAATAGCTCTTGTTTTGATGCATCAAGTATAAAAGGATACGGTCCTTGTTAAATCGAGCTACGGGCCTAAGTAACACAAGTCCATTGTGCTGGAGGACTCTAAACTTTCGCAGTACTAAGTATAAAAGGATACGGTCCTTGTTAAATCGGGCTACGGGCCTACGTAACACAAGTCCATTGTGCTGGAGGACTCTAAACTTTCGCAGTACTAAGTATAAAAGGATACGGTCCTTGTTAAATCGGGCTACGGGCCTAAGTAACACAAGTCCATTGTGCTGGAGGACTCTAAACTTTCGCAGCACTAAGTGTAAAAGGATACGATCCTTTCTTGGAAAGACTATCGTGTTAAAGCGGGCTACGGGCCTAAGTAACACAAGACCATTGTGCTGGAGGACTCTAAACTTTCGCAACACTAAGTATAAAAGGATACGATCCTTTCTTGGAAAGACTATCGTGTTAAAGCGGGCTACGGGCCTAAGTAACACAAGACCATCGTGTTAAAAGGTTCATCCCTTGTTTTGACGATGTCAGTAAGCATCCCTTGATACTTGAAATGTTCGATTGATGAATACGGTTCATCCCTTGTTTTGACGATGTCAGTAAGCATCCCTTGATACTTGAAATGTTCGATTGATGAATACGGTTCATCCCTTGTTTTGCCGATGTCAGTAAGCATCCTTGATACGAGTAAGATTGATTGGTGAATACGGTTCACCCTATTCCTTGATGAAGTTCGAAGTGTTTGTTTTAAAGACTTCGGCTATATTCATGCAAAACCTTTATTTCTAGTACCATTCACTGAGTATTTATGCTCACCCCTCTCTATTTATATGTAGGTGATGGGCAGGACATCGGCGACGCCTAGACTGTTTTGATAGCTTGTTTTGGTCTCATGATTATGTCGGCACTTCTTGAAAATCATGCTTCTTGGCTTGTAATTGTTGTATTTTGTATATGTCGGCTCAAGAAGCCTTTTGATCAAGATGTAATATGTATTTTGCTTGGCTGTATTCAAGTTGTACAAATGAATGACATTGCATTTGATCTATGCACAGCTCTTATGGACCACTTGTATTTGATTTATTGCTTCCGCATTTGTGAGCCCCTATATTCATACTCTGATTGTGTTAGTTTTTGGAAGTTGGCCTTCGGTAATTACGGATTACTGGCCATCACGGCACCAAACTACTAGGGGCGGTTTGGGGTCGTGACAACATTACTCTGTAAATTACTAAGTAAATTCCCAATAAATTACTCAGTAAATTTTCAGCAAATTACTTAGTAAATTCCTGGTAAATTCTCAGAAAATTACTTTGTAAATTCTGAGTAAATTACATAGTAAATTCTTATTAACTTACACACTAAACTCCCCGATAAATTCTCAGTAAAATACTCAATAAATTCCCAGTAAATTATATGTAAATTACTCAACAAATTATCGGCAAATTACTCATTACATTACTCAGTAAATTACTTAGCAAATTCTAAGTATATTACTCAATAAATTCTCGATAAATTCTTTGCAAATTATTCAGTACATCACTCAGTAAATTACTTAGTAAATTCCCACTAAATTCTCTGTAAATTACCAGTAAATTGCTCACTGAATTCTCAAAAAACTAATGAGTACATTACTCTATAAATTACTCAGTAAATTCTTAGTAAATTACTCATTAAATTTTCAACAAATTACTCAGTAAATTCTCAGTAAATTACTCATTAAATTCCTAGAAAATTCTTAGTAAATTACTCAGTAAATTGCCAGTAAACTCTCTGTAAATTACTCAGAAAATTCTCAGTAAATTCTTGTTAAATTACCAGTAAATTCTCAGTAAATGAATCAGTAAATTCCCAGTAAATTCTCATTAAATTACTAAGTAAATTACTCAGTAAATTGCCTTTAAATTACTCAATAATTACTTAGTAAATTCTCAGTAAATGAATTAGTAAATTTCCTAGTAAATTCCTAGTAAATTACTCAATAAATTACTCTGTAAATTCCCAGTACATTAGTAAGTAAATTTTGAATAAATTCACAATAAATTCTTACTACATTACTCAGTAAATTCGCAGTAAATTTTCAATAAATTACTCAGTTAATTCTCAGTAAATAAGTCAATAAATTCTCAGTAAATTATGCAGTAACTTCTCAATAATTTCTCAGTAAATTACTCAGTAAATTTTCAGTAAATTCTCATTAAATTACATAGGAAATTCTCATTAAATTCTCACAATTAATTACTTAGAAAATTTCCATTAAATTCTAAGTAAATTACTCAGTAAATTCCCAATAAATTCTCTATAAATTACTCAGTAAATTCTCAACAAATTACTTTGTAAATTCCCAATAAATTACTCAGTAAATTCCCTGTAAATTCTCAATAAAATCTCAGTAAATTACTCACCAATTCCCAGTAAATTCCTAGTAAATTCTCAGTAAATCAATCAGTAAATTTCAAGGAAATTGTCAGTTAATTCCAAGTATAATCTCAGTAAATTAATAAAAAAATTACTCAGAAAATTCACACTAAATTCTAAATAAGTTATTCATTAAATTCCAAGTAAATTCTTAGTAAATTACTCAGTAAATTCTCCGTAAATTATTCAGTACATTATTCAGTAAATTACTTAGTAAATTGCCAGTAACTTACTCAGTAAATTCTAAGTAAATTACTCAGTACATTACTCAGTAAATTCCTAGTAAATTCCAATGAATTACTCAACAAATTCTCAGCAAATTACTCAGTAAATTTGCAGTAAATTCTCAGTAAATTACTTAGAAAATTCTCAGCAAATTACTCAGTAAATTTGCAGTAAATTCTCAGTAAATTACTTAGAAAATTCTCAGCAAATTACTCAGTAAATTCCTAGTAAATTTTCAGTAAATTACTCCATAAATTCCCAGGAAATTCTTAGTAAATTACTCAGTAAAAACTCAATCAATTCCTCATTAAATTCCCAGTAAATTATCAGTAAATTACTCAGTAAATTCTCAATAAATTCTCATTAAATTCCCCGTAAATTCTCATTAAATTACTTAGTAAATTACTTAGTTAATTCTCCGTAAATTACTCAGTAAATTACTCATTAAATTCTCAAAAAATTCTCAAAAAATTCTCATTGAATTACTTAATAAATTCCCTGTAAAGTCTCAGTAAATTTCTCAATAAATTCCAAGCAAATTACTAAATAAATTACTTTGCAAATTTGTGGTAAATTACTAAGTAAATTCCCAGTAAATTCTCAGTAAATTCTTAGTAAATTACTCAATAAAGTCGCAGTAAATTCCCAGTAAATTACGTAGTAAATTCCTAGTAATTCCCAGTAAATTACTCAATAAAGTCTCAGAAAATTCCCGTTAAATTGTCAGTAATTTACATAATAAATTATCAGTAAATTCAAAGTAATTATTCAGTAAATTACTTAGTAAATTCCTAGTAAATTCTCAATAAATTACTTTGAAAATTACTCGCTAAATTCCCGATAAATTCTCAATAAATTGTTAGTAAATTACTTAGTAAATTCCCAGCAGATTCTCAATAAATTACTTAGTAAATTCTTAGTAAATTCCCAGTAAATTACTCAGCAAATTCCATGTAAATTCAAAATAAATTCTCAGTAAATTACTCAACAAATTCCTAGTAAATTCGCATTAAATTCTCAGTAAATTAATTAGTAAATTTCCAGGAAATTCTCAGTAAATTCCAAGTATAATCTCAGTAAATTACTAAGTAAATTCTTAGTAAATTACTAAGTAAATTCTTAGTAAATTTTCAAAAAATTCTCAGTAAATAGCTTAGTAAATTTTCAGTAAATTCTCCATAAATTCTCAATAAATTACTCAATAAATTATTCAGTAAATTCCCAATAAATTCTCAAGAAATTACTTACTAAATTACTTAGTGAATTCCCCGCAAATTCAGAATAAATTCTCAGTAAATTACTCAGAAAATTATATGTAAATTCTCACTAAATTGCTCAGTAAACTCTTAGTAAATTACTCAATACATTACTCAGTAAATTACTCTGAAAATTCCAAGTAAATTCTCACCAAATTGCTTAGTAATTTTTTAATAAATTACTCAATACATTACTGAGTAAATTCTTATCAAATTTCTTGTTAAATTCCCACTAAATTCTCAGTAAATTACTCTGTCAATTCCTAGTAAATTCAGAGTAAATTACTCAGAAAATTATCAGTAAATTCTCAATAAATTATTCAGTAACTTACTCAATAAATTCTTCGTAAATTACTCAGTAAATTTCCATTAATTTTCAGCAAAGTACTCAGCAAATTCCTAGTAAATTCCAAGTAACTTACTCAAAAAATTCCCAGTAAATTCTCTATAAATTACTAAGTAAATTCTCAGTAAATAACTTAGTAAATTAACAGTAAATTCTCAGTAAATTATTCAGTAAATTACTTAGTAAATTCCCAGTAAATTCTCAGAAAATTTCACAGTAAATTATTAGCAAATTACTCGATAAATTCCCAATAAATTCTCAGTAAATTACTCAGTAAATTTCTCAGTAAATTCTCAGGAAATTACTTAGTAAATTTGCAGTAAATTACTCAGTAAATTGCCTAGTAAATTTTTTAGTAAATTCCCAGTAGATTCTCTGTAAATAATCAATCAAGTCCCAATAAATTCTCAGAAAATTACTCATTAAATTCCCAGTAAATTCTCATAAAATGACTTTGTAAATTTCCTGTAAATTCTCATTAAATTACTTAGTAAATTACTCAGTTAATTCTCCATGAATTACTAAGTAAATTCCCAGTAAATTCCCAGAAAGTTCTCAGTAAATTAATCAGTACATTCCCTGTAAATTCTCATTAAGTTTCTCAATAAATTAAGTAGTAAATTCTGAGTAAATACTCAATAAATACTCAGAAAATTAGTTAGCAAATTCCTTGTACATTCTTAGTAAATTTCTTAATAAATTACCCAATAAATTCCCTTAAAATTACTCTGTAAATTATTAGTAAATTAATAAGTAAATTCCCATTAAATTCTCAGAAAATTATCAGTATGTTACTTAGTAATTTTTCATCAAATTCTAAGTCAATTCTCAGTAAATTGGTCAATAAATTACTTAGTAAATTCCTTGTAAATTCTCAGTAAATCATTCTTTAAATTTCTCAATAAATTCTCAGTAACTTACTAAGTAAATTCCAGTAATGCTCAGTAAAGTACTCTATAAATTCTTAGTAAATTACTCAGTAACTTACTCAGTAAATTCTCAGTAAAGTATTCTGTAAATTCTCAGTAAATTGCTTAGGAAATTCTCAGTAAATTACTCAGTAAATTCTAAGCAAATTACTCGATAAATTCCCAGCAAAATCAAAGTAAATTTCTCAGTAAATTCACAGCAATTCTTAATAAATTACTCAGTAAATTCCCAATAAATTACTCAATAAATTCTCAGTATATTACTCAGTAAAGTATTCAGTAAATTCTTAGTAAATTATTCAGTAAATCAATAATTACATTACTCAGTAAATTCTTTGTAAATTACTTAGTATATTCTATGTACCATACTCAGTAAATTCACAGTAAATTCTCAGTAAAATACTCAGTAAATTCTTAGTAAGTTTTCAGGAAATTACTAAGCAAATTCCCAGTAAATTATCAATAAATTACTCGGTGAATTACTAGTAAATTAATCAGTAAATTCTCAATAAAATACTCAGTAAATTACTCTGTAAATTCTCAGTATATTACTTAGTAAATTCTCAATAAATTATCAGAAAATTACTCAGTACATTACTTAGTAAATTACTAAGCAAATTTTCAGAAAGTTCTCAATAAATTCTCAGCAAATTACTCAGTAAATTTTTCGTAAATTACTCTGTAAATTGCTTTGTAAATTATCAAAAAATTAATCAGTTAATTACCAGTAAATTCTCACCAAATTACTCAATAAATTACTATGTAAATTCCCAGTAAATTCTTAGTAAATTACTGAGTAAATTCTTAGAAAATTCTCTGTAAATTACATAGTAAATTCCCTGCAAATTCTCAGTAAATTCCCAGTTAATTCTCCGTAAATTACTCTGTAAATTCCCAATAAAGTATTCAGCAAATTACTCAGTAAATTCCTAGTTAATTACTCAATAAATTCCATATAAATTCTCATTAAATTACTTTGGAAATTACTCACTTAATTCTCCGTAAATTACTTAGTAAATTCTCTATAAATTACTTAGTAAATTCTCAGTAAATTACTCAATAAATTCCTAGTAAATTCTCATTAAATTACTCAGTAAATTCCCAGTAAATTCTCATTAAAGTATTTAGTAAATTCCTTGTAAATTACTTAGCAAATTCTTTGTAAATTAATTAGTAAATTACCTGTAAATTCTCAGTAAAGTATTCAGTAAATTCCCAGTAAATTACTCTGTACATTACTCAGTAAATTCCTAGAAAATTCTTAGTAAAATACTTAGTAAATTCTCTATAAATTCTCAGTAAATTACTCTATAAATTTCCAGTAAATTACTGAGTAACTTACTCAATAAATTCCCAGTAAATTTTCAGTAAATTGCTCAGAAAATTCTCAGTAAATTACTCAGTTAATTACCAAAAAATTCCTAGTAAATTCTAAGTAACTCAGTAAATTCCCAGTAAATTCTCAGTAACTTACTAAGTAAATTTTCAGAAAATTCTCAATAAATTCTCAATAAATTATTCAGTAAATTCTCAATAAATAGCTCAGTAAATTACTCAGTAAATTCCCAGTAAATTCTCAATAAATTACTCAGTAACTTACTCAGTAAATTCCAACTAAATTCTCAGTAAATTACTTATTAAATTCCCAGCAAATTACGCTGTAACATACTCTGTATATTCCTAGTAAATTTTCAGTAAAGTATTTAGTAATTTATGAGTAAATGACTCAGAAAATTACTCAGTAGAGTCTGAAAATTACTCAGTAGAGTCTAAGTGAATTACTCAGTAAATGCCCTGTAAATTACTCAGTAAATTCTCAATAAATGATTTAGCAAATTCTCAATAAATTACTAAGCAAATTCTCAGTATATTACTCAATAAATTCTCTGTAAATTACTCAGTAAATTCTCAGTAAATCACCCAGTAAATTACTCAGTAAATTCTCAGCAAATTACTCAGTAAATTCCAAGTAAATTCTCAGTAAATTACTCAGTAAATTCTCAGTAAATTACTTAGTAAATTCCCAGTAAATTATCAATAAATTTCTTAGTAAATTCCCTGTAATTTCTTAGTACGTTACTCAGTAAATTTCTAGTAAATTCTTAGTAAATTACTCCTTAAATTCCCAGTAATTTACTTAGTAAATTCCAAGTAAATTCTCTGTAAATTAATCAGCAAATTACTCAGTAAATTTTCAGTAAATTACTTTGAACATTACCCAGTAAATTACTACGTAAATTCCTAGCAAATTCTCAGCAAATTACTCTGTAAATTCCAAGTAAATTCTCAGTAAATTACTCAGTAAATTCCTACTAAATTACTTAGTAAGTTACATAGTAAATTTAAATTCTCAGTAACTTACTCAGAAAATTCTATGTAAATTAATCAGTAAATTCTCTATAAATTACTCAGTACATTACTCATTAAATTCCAAGTAAATTTTCAGTAAATTCTCAGCAAATTACTCAGTAAATTCCCAGCAAATTACTCAGCAAATTCTCAGTAAATTACTCCACAAATTCTCTGTATATTACTCAATAAATTCTCATTAAATTCTCTGTATATTACTGAGTACATTACTCAGTAAATTATCTGTAAATTACTCATTAAATTCTCAGCAAATTACTCAGTAAATTTCCAGTAAATTCTCAAAAAATTACTAAGTAAATTCTCGGTAAATTGTCAGTAAATTACTCATTAAATTCCCAGTAAATTACTTAGTATATTCCCAGTAAATTCCCAGTAATTTACTCAGTAAATTCTTAGCAAATTACTTAGAAAATTCCCAGTAAATTCCTAGTAAATTCTTAGTAAATTACTCCGTAAATTACCAAGTAAATTCCCAGTTAATTACCCTATAAATTATTCAGCAAATTACTCAGTACATTACTTAGTAATTTCCCAGTAAATTACTCAAGAAATTCTCAGTAAATTACTCAATAAATTCTAAGAAAATTCTCATTAAATTCCCAGTAAATTTTAATTAAATTTACAGTAAATTCTCAGCAAATTATTAAGTACATTGTTAGTAAATTCCCAGTAAATTCTTAGCAAATTACTTAGTAAATTCTCAGTAAATTAATCAGTACATTGCCTGTAAATTATCAGTAAATTTCTTAGAAACTTCTCAGTAAATTACAAAGTAACTTGCAAATAATTAGTCAGTAAATTCTCAGTAAATTAATCAGAAAATTACTCAATAAATTCTCAGTGAATTACTAAGTAAATTCCCAGTAAATTCTATGTAAATTATCAGTAAATTACTCAGTAAATTCTAAATTAATTACTCCGCAAATCACTCAGTAAATTGCCAGTAAATTTTAAAAAAATTAATCAGCAAATTCTTAGTAAATTCTCAGAAAATTACTCTGTAAATTCTCAATAACTTTCTCGGTAAATTCCTAATAAATTCTCAGTAAATTATTAAGTAAATTACACAATAAATTCTCATTAAATTCTCAATAAATTCTCAATAAAATACTCAGTAAATTCATTTTATATTACTCAGTAAATTACTCAGTACATTACTAGGTAATTTTTCAAAAAATTCTCAGTAAATTACTGAGAAAATTTTCAGCAAATTACTCAGTGAATTCCCAGAAAATTACACAGTAAATTGTTAGTAAATTACTCAGTAAATTCCCAATAAATTCTTTGCAAAATACTCATTAAATTTTCAGTAAATTATATGTAAATTACTCAGTAAATTCCCAGTAAAATCTCAGTAAATTACTCAGCAAAGTCTCAGTATATTACTCAATAAATTCTTAGTAAATTCTCTATAAATTACATAGTACAATACTCTGTAAATTCCTAGTAAATTCTCAGTAAATTCTTAATAAATTTCTCAGTAAATTGCTCAGAAAATTCTCAGTAAAGTACTCAATTAATTTCCAGTAAATTCTTAGTAAATTACTCAAAAAATTTGAAGTAAAATAAATTTCCAATAAATTACTCAATAAATTAATCATTAAATTCTCAGTAAATTCTCCGTAATTTACTTAGCAAACTCCTAGTAAATTTTCAGTAAATCCCAGAAATTTCTCAGTGTATTGTCATTAAATTACACAGTAAAGTCCGAGTAAATTCACATTAAATTACTTAGTAAATTACTCAGTCAATTATCCGTAAATTACTAGTAAATTCTCAGTAAATTACTCAGTAAATTCTCAATAAATTACTGAGTAAATTCTTAACAAATTCCTTATAAATTACTCAGTAAATTAGTTAGTAAATTCTCATAAAATTAATTAGTAAATTCCTAGTAAATTTCTCGATAAATTACCTAGTAAATTACTCAGTAAATTTTTCGTAAATTCCCAGTAAATTACTAAGTAAATTGCCAGTAAATTCTCAGAAAATTCCTCAAGAAATTTCCCGAAAATTCTAAGTAAATCAATTAGTAAATTCTCAATAAATTACTAAGTAAATTCCCAGTAAATTTTCACTAAATTCTTCGGAAATTACTCACTAAATTCCCATCAAATTCTCGGTAAATTCTCAGAAAATTACTCAATAAATTCTCAAAAAATTACTCAGTAAATTTCCAGTAAATTTTCAATAAATTACTTAGTAAATTCTCATTAAATTCTCAATAAATTACTTAGTAAATTCCTAGTAAATTCTCAGAAAATTCTTAGTAAATTACTCAATAAATTACTCAGAAAATTCCCATTAAATTCTCAATAAATTCTAAGTAAATTACTTAGTAAATTCCCAGCAAATTTTCAGTAAATTCTAAGAAAATTCTCAGTAATTTCTCAAAAAATCATTCCGTAAATTCCTAGTAAATTACTCAGTAAAGTCCCTGTAAATTCTCAATAAATTCTCAGTAAATTACACAACAAATTCCTGGCAAATTCTTAGTAAATTCTCAATAAATTCTCAATAAATTGCTCAGGAAATTTTCAGGAAATTCTCTGTAAATTCCTGTATAATCTAAGTAAATTACTTAGTAAATTCTTAGTAAGTTGTTCAGTAAATTCCTAATAAATTATCAGTAAATTGCTGAGTAAGTTCCCAGTAAATTACTCTTTAAATTCCAAATAAATTCTTAGTGAATTACACAGTAAATTTCCAGGAAATTATCAATAAATTCTCAGTAAATTACTCTGTAAATTTTCAATAAATTTTAAGTAAATTACTCAGTAAATTATTCAGTAAATTTTCAATAAATTCTTAGTAAATTACCTAGTAAATTACTCAGTAAATTCGTAGTAAATTCTCATTAAATTCCTCAGCAAATTACTCAGTAACTTACTTTGTAAATTCCTAGTAAATTCTCAGTAATGTCTTCCGTAAATTTCCAGTAAATCACTCTGTAAATTCCCAGTAATTCTCAGTAAAGTACTCAGTAAATTTCTAATAAATTCCCAATAAATTCTCATTAAATTACTTAATAAATTCTCAGCGTATTACACAGTAACTTACTCAGAAAATTCCCAGTAAATTCTCAGTAATGTATTTAGTAAATTCCCAGTAATTATTTCGTAAATTACTTAGTACATTACTCAGTAAATTGCTTTGTAAATTCTCCGTAAATTACTTAATAAATTCCCAGTAAATTACTTATTAAATTACTCAGTAAATTCCTAGTAAAATTTTTAGTAAATTCTCAGTAAATTACTCCATAAATTTCCAAAAAATTCTCAATAAATTACTCAGTAAATTATTTAGTAAATTACTCAGTAAATTCTTAGTAAATTACATAGTATATTCTATGTAACTTACTCAGCAAATTTATAATAAATTCTTAGTAAAGTACTCAGTAAATTTCTAGTAAATTCTCAGGAAATTACTCAGTAAATTCCCAATAAATTGTCAATATATTACTCAGTAAATTCTCAGTAAATTATTCTGTAAATTCTTGGTAACTTTCTCAGTAAATTCCTAGTACAATCTCAGTAAATTAATCAGTAAATTCTCATTAAAATAATCAAAAAATTACCCAATAAATTCTCAATATATTACGTAGTACATTACTAAGTAAATTTTCAGTAAATTTTTAGTAAATTGCTCTAGAAATTCTCAGCAAATTACTCAGAAAATTCTCAACAAATTTTCAGTAAATTACTTAGTAAATTCCTAGTAAATTACTCAATAAATTACACAGCAAATTCCTAGAAACTTACTCAGTAAATTCCCAGTAAATTTTCGGTGAAATACTTAGTAAACTCTCAGAAAATTCTATGTAAAATATTCAATAAATTCTATGTAAATTACTCGGTACATTCCTTAGTAAATTACATAGTAAATTCGCATTAAATTCTCTGTAAATTACCAAGTAAATTATTTAGTAAATTCTTAACAAATTACTTAGTAAATTCTAAGTAAATGCTCAATAAATTACTCAGTAAATTCGCAGTAAATTCTTAGTAAATAACTTAGTCAATTCAAAGTAAATTCTTAGTAAATTTCCAGTAAATTCTCATTAACGTACTCAGTAAATTCCTAGTAATTCTCCGTAAATTACTCAGTAAATTCCCAGTACATTCTTAGTAAATTATTCAGTAAATTTCTTAGTAAATTCCCAATACCTTACTCAGAAAATTCTTAGTACATTACTTAGTAAATTCTCAGTAAATTTGAGGTAAATTACTCAGTAAATTCCCACTAAATTCTCAGTAAATTACCCAGTAAATTCTCTGTAAATTTCTTGGTAAATTGTCGGTAAATTACTCAGAAAATTAGAAGAAAATTCTCATTAAATTACATAGTAAATTGCTCAGTAAATTAATTGGTACATTCCCTGTAAATTCTATGTAAATTACATAGTAAATTCTCAAAAAATTCATAGTAAATTAATCAGTAAATTACTCTGTACATTCACAGTAAATTGCTAAGTAAATTCTCAGTAAATTTCCAATAAAATACTCAGTAAATTCGTCGTCAATTCTCAGGAAATTACTTAGTAAATTCTCAATTAATTACTCAATAAATCACCCAGTAAATTCCCAGTAAATTCCCAATAAATGACTCCGTAAATGCCTAGTAAATTACTCCATAAATTACACAGTAGATTCTAAGCAACTTACTGGTAAATTCCCTGTAAATTCTCAACAAAATCTCAGTAAATTACTCAACAAATTCCTAGTAAATTCTCAGTAAATTTCCAGAAAAGTACTCAGTAAATTTTAACAAAATTTTCAATAAATTCCACATATAATCAAGGTAAATTACTGAGTAAATTACTCAACAAATTATTCTGTAAATTCTGAGTAAATTCCCAGTAAATCCCTATAAATTACTCAGTAACTTCCTAGTCAATTCTTAGTAAATTACTCAGTAAATTCCCAGTAAATTATCGAAAAATTCTCAATAAATTACTGAGTAAATTATTCAATAAATTCCCAGTAAATTCTTAGTAAATTACATAGTAAAATACTCAGTAAATTCTCAGTAAATTCCTCTGTACATTACTCAGTAAATTACTCAGTAAATTCCCAGTAACTTACTCATTAAATTCCCAGTAAATTCTTAGTAAAGTATTTAGTAAATTCCCAACAAATTCTCAGTAAATTATTCAGTAAATTCTTAGAAAATTCTCAAAAAATTACTCAGTAAATTCCTAGTAAATAACTTAACAAAATATTTAGTAAATTCCAAGTAAATTTCCTATAAATTCTCAGTAAATTACTAAGTAAATTTTCAGTAAATTACTCAGGAAATTCCTAGTAAATTCACAGGAAATTCTCTGTAAATTCCCAGTAAATTCTCCGTAAATTACTTAGTAAATTCTTAGCAAATTACTTAGTAAATTCCCAGTAAATGTAGAGTAAATTCTCAAAAAATTCACAGTAAATTCTCAATAAATTACTTAGTAAATTCTCAGTAATTTACTCAATAAATTCCCAGTGATTCTTAGTAATGTACTCAGCAAATTCCCCGAAAATGCGCAGCAAATTACTCAGGAAATTACTCAGTAACCCAGTAAATTAATCAGAAAATTACATAGAAAATTCTCAATAAATTCTCAATAAAATACTCAGTACATTACTCAGTAAATTCCTAGTAAATTCTCAGTATATTAATCAGTAAATTACTCAGTAAATTCACATTAAATTCCAAAAAAATTCTTAGTAAATTTTCAGCAAATTACTCTGTAAATTCCTCAGTAAATTACATAATAAATTCTTAGTAACTTACTCAGTAAATTCCTGGTAAATTCTCAGTAAAATACTCAGTAAATTCTTAATAAATTATATTTAAATGACTCAATAAATTCTCTGTAAATTACTCAGTAAATTCTAAGTATATTACTCAAAAAATTCTTTGTAAATTACTTAGAACATTACTTAATAAATTCCAGTAAATTCTCAGTAAATTACACAGAACATTACTTAGTAAATTACTCTGTAAATTCTCAGTAAATTACTCTGTAAATTTCCAGTAAACTCTCATTAAATTACTTAGTAAATTACTCAGTAAATTCTCTACAAATTACTCTGTAAATTCTCAGTAAAATCTTAGTAAATTTCTTAGTAAATTACTTTTTAAATTCTCAGTAAATTACTTAGTAAATTCGAAGCAAATTCTCAGTAAATTCCTAAGTAAATTCCTAGTAAATTCTTAGTAAATTACTCAGTAAATTACTCGGTAAATTCCCAATAAATTACTCGGTAAATTCCAAGTAAATTCTTGATAAATTCCCAGTAAATATCCTATAAATTACTCAATAATTACTCAGAAAATTAATTAGTAAATCACCCAATAAATTTCTAAAAAAATTACTCAATAAATTACTCTATAAATTCCCAGTACATTACTAAGTAAATTTCCAGTAAATTTTCAGAAAATTACTCATTAAATTTGTAGTAAACTATTCAGTAAATTCGCAGTAAATAACTCAATAAATTCCCAGTAAATTATTCGAAAATTCATAGTAATTTTCCAGTAAATTAGTCAGTAAATTCCAATTAAATACTCAATAAATTACATAGTAAATTCTCAGTAATTATTCAGTAAATTACTTAGTTAGTTCTTAATAAATTCTCAACAAATTCCTAGTTAATTACTCAGTAAATTCCCACTAAATTCTCAGTAAATTACTCATTAAATTCCCAGTAAATTCAAAGTAAATTACTCAGTGAATTACTCTGTAAATTCTCAATAAATTCTCAATAAATTACTCAACAAATTCCCAGTAAATTCTCAGTAAAATAATCAGTAAATTTCAAGGAAATTCTAATTAAACTCACAATATAATCTCAATAAATTATTTGGTAAATTACTCAGAAAATTCACACTAAATTGTCAATAAATTCTCTGTAAATTACTCAGTAAATTCTCAGTAACTTATTCATTAAATTCATAGCATATTCTCAATAAATTACTCTGTAAATTCCAAGTAAATTCTCAATAATATACTCATTAAATTCTCAATAATTTCTCAGTAAATTATTCAGTACATTACTTAGTAAATTACTCAAGAAATTCTCAGTAAATTACTCAGTAAATTCCTTGTAAATTCTAGACAAAATTACGTAGTAAATTACCCAGTAAATTCTCAGTAAATTACTCAGTAAATTCCCAGTAAATTCTAATAAATTACTCTGTAAATTCCTGGTAAATTCTTAGTAAATTACTCAAAAAATTACTCAGTAAATTCTCAGTAAATTCCCAGTAAATTCCCAATAAATTCTTATTAAAATACTCAGTATATTTCTCGTAAATTTTCATTAAATTGCTTAGTAAATTACTCAGTTAATTCTCCGTAAATGCCAATAAATTACTTAGTAAAATCCCAATAAATTACATAGTAAATTCTCATTAAATTACTTAGTAAATTACTCAGTAAATTCCCAATAAATTACTCAATAAATTACTAATAAATTAGTAAGTAAATTCTTAGTGAATTACTCAGTAAATTCCTAGTAAATTTTAAGTAAATTCTCAATAAATTACTCAATATACTACTCAGTAAATTCCCTGTAAATTCTCAGTAAATTATTCAGTAAATTCTCAGTAAATAACTCACTACATCACTCTGTAAATTACCCACACTACTACAAAAATAGTTAAAGATCACACTTTGATAAAAAAAAAAGATCTCACTTTTATTGGAAGTGTGATAAAAAAAATTAGATTGATATTTTAATCACACTTAATTTGATTAAGTGTGATAATATTTATTTTTTATGTCACTTTTCAATTAAGTGTGATTATATATATATATTTTTAATCACACCTTCTAATTAAAGTGTGATTATATATACACTACTACTTTTTAATCACACTTTTTAAACAAGTGTGATTATATATATATTTTTTAATCACACATTTTAATTAAAGTATGATTATATATACATTATATTATTTTTTAATCACACCTTTCTAATTAAAGTGTGATTATATACATACTATTTTTAATCACACTTTTTAAACAAGTGTGATTATATATATATTTTTTAATCACCATTCTAATTAAAGTGTGATTATTTATATATTTTTTAATCAACACCATTCTAATTAAAGTGTGATTATATATACACTACTACTTTTTAATTCACACTTTTTATAAGTGTATTATATATATATATTTTTTAATCACACATTCTAATTAAAGTGTGATTATTTATATATTTTTTTAACACACTTCTAATTAAAGTGTGATTATATATACACTACTACTTTTTAATCACACTTTTTAAATAAGTGTGATTATATATATATTTTTTAATCACACATTCTAATTAAAGTGTGATTATTTTTATATATTTTTTTAATCAACACTTCTAATTAAAGTGTGATTATATATACACTATTACTTTTTAATCACACTTTTTAAATAAGTGTGATTATTTATATATTTTTTAAGTAATTAAAATGTGATTATATATACATTACTACTTTTTAATCACACTTTTTAAATAAGTGTGATTGTATATAATTTAAATTGATTTTTTATAATAAATATACAATTCCCACAATTTTTAATCACACTTAATCTGATTGAGTGTGATATATATTATTTTTTATGTCACTTTCTAATTAAGTGCGATATATATATAGGGTAAATTACACTGACACCCCTTAAGGTTTATGTTTATTACAGTTCCCCTCTTCACGTTTTGGAAATTACATCTCCCTCCCTGAGGTTTAAAGTTTCAATACAGATTCCCCCCTTAGCAATTTAATTTTTTTTAAATGCTAATTTTTCCCTTACTGGGTAAATTATATTGACACCCCTTACATTTTAGAAATTACAATCCCCTTCTAAGGTTTAAAGTAGCATTACCAATTGTCCCGTCGGTTAGTATTAGTTGGAAAAAAAATTCATTGAAAAAAAATTAATTGGAAAAAAAATTAATTGAAAAAAAAATTGTTAGTAAAATTTTTAAATTTTTCTGTTTAAAAACCAACATAAACTTATTTTTTAATTTACGTTTTTTCCTCAAATTTACAAACTGAAACAACCATTTATAGATTAAAAAAATTATCAAATAAATTTTTATGACAAATTTTAAAATTTTGTAAATATAAATTGGAAACTGAAAACGAAATGGTTACCAAACAGGCTTTAGATGGTAAAAATGTCATAAAATTAACAAATAATTAAATAAGTTACCAACATAAAAAATGACTTATCAAAAGATTCTTAGGCTATGTATGGTTTGATTTTAGAAAAAAAAATTAAAAATTAATTTGGTTAAGAATAAAAAATAAAAATAATTATCATTTTATATAATTTTTATCTTTCGAGTGGTCAGAAATAATTTTTTACAAATTAAATTGAAACAGCCATACGTATGTATATACCTGC
>NW_021025612.1:1239932-1294570 GCF_004153795.1 Camellia sinensis | reverse complement strand
TTTTATTTTTTAATATGATTGAAGTTAGATAATTGTAGTTTGTTCAATGGTTCTTTTTTTAATGTGATTTAATCTTTTTATTTTCTGTAGTTAGAAAGCATAAAACCCCCTTCTGCTTAACATAAAAGGGGGTTTTTAACCCTAAAGCCCGTGGGAGTTTCAATATCCCAATCTGAATTTTTTAAATTTTTTATTAAAAAAAAAAACTTAACATTTATTGATTTGGTCAAAATCCCCTTATCAGCATTTATTAACTTTTTTCATTCCACATGTCTTTCCACATGCCTGCATTTATTGATTTGGTCAAAATTCTCTGATCAGCATTTAAAATCCTCTCATACAAATAATTATAGATACAATCTGTATATAGTTACTGCAGTATCATTTTCAACTTCTCTCATACACTATGGTTAGTGATAAGATTGTTAAATTATTTTTATAAAAAATCTTTAAAAACATAATTTATATATTAAAAAAAATCTAAAACAAATATAAATATCTATAATTATCCCGTGCATAGCACGGGTGATAGGCTAGTTATTATCTATCTATACTATATATTAAGTAAAAGGGGGTTTTTAATCCCAAGCCTTGTGGGAGCTCCAATCTCCCAATCTAAATTTCTTGATTTTTTGATTAAAAAAAAAAACCTTAGCATTTATTAACTTCTCCCAATCCCCAAGTCTTACCCTCATAATAACACTTTAATGCATTAAGAACAAACATAAAAAAAATTCTTTGAAATCCAACACATGATTTCCTTGAAAAGTTCCAACACATATGATTATTATCCCTCATAATAACATTTTAATGCATTAAGAACAAGCATAAAAAAAATTTCTTAAAAAGTCCAACACATATGATTATTATCAAAATATTAAACTTTAATATAATATAATAAAAAAAAGACATTTAATTACTTGAAAAGTTTAACACATATGATTATTATCAAAATATTAAACTTTAATATAATTTAAAAAAAGGAAAAAAATAAGATATTTAAAAAAAAAGAAAGATATTTAAAAATCGCAATTCACATATATAGATAACTGTAAACACAATCCGTGCATTATTTTCCCTCTAAACCCTCGTTTGGGAACAAATTATTTTAGTAATTTTTTAACTTTTTAAAAAAAGATTTGTGAAAAAGTAAAAAGAGTGATGTAATCACGTATAGTAATTTTTTAATTAAAACATATAATTGTCAAACGAGACTTTAGTGTAAATTTTGACCGTGAACCAAAAAAAAAAAAAACCCTAACCCATTGTTTACCCGATCCAAACCTTGACGGGTCATGACAACACAATCTAACCCGATCCACCTAAAACCCTAATTACAAAAAGTAGAATCCACAAAAACTAAACCTTCATTCTGCACTCTCACGTATTGCCACCACCACAACAAGTGTATATACATATACATACATACATACATACACATATTATCGTCATTTTTATATTATTTTCTCTTTCTTTCTTTTTTATTTTTATTATTACAAAAATTTAATATCTATACTATCTATCTACACTATATATTAAGCAAAAGGGAATTTTTAACCTCAAGCCTTGTGGGAGCTCCAATCTCCCAATCTAAATTTCCTGATTTTTTGATTTGAAAAAAAAAAAAATCGTTGCATTTATTAATTTCTCCCAACTCCCAAGTCTTACTCTCATAATAACACTTTAATGCATTAAGAACAAGTATAAAAAAAATTCTTTGAAATCCAACACATATGAATTCTTTGAAAAGTCCGAACACATATGATTATTATCCCTCATAATAACACTTTAATACATTAAGAACAAGCATAATTTTTTTTTTTTGAAAAGTTCAACACATATGATTATTATTAAAATATTAAACTTTAATATAATATAATAATAATAAAAAAAGACATTTAATTATTTGAAAAGTCTAACACATATGATTATTATCAAAATATTAAACTTTAATATCATATAAAAAAGGAAAAAAAGAAGACATTTAAAAAAAATAAAAAAATTTAAAAATCACAATTCACATATATATCTATACTATATGTTAAGCAAAATGGAGTTTTTAACCCCAAGCCTTGTGGGAGCTCCAATCTCCCAATCTAAATTTCTTGATTTTTTGATTTAAAAAAAAAAAACCTTTGCATTTATTAACTTCTCCCAACTCCCAAGTTTTACTCTCATAATAACACTTTAATGCATTAAGAAGAAGTATAAAAAAAAATTCTTTGAAATCCGACACATGAATTCTTTGAAAAATCCCAACATATATGATTATTATCCCTCGTACTAATACTTTAATACATTAAGAACAAGCATAAAAAAAAAATTCTTGAAAAGTCCAACACATATGATTATTATCAAAATATTAAACTTTAATATAATAAAATAATAATAAAAAGACTTTTAATTCTTTGAAAAGTCCAACACATATGATTATTATCAAAATATTAAACTTTAATATAATATAAAAAAGGAAAAAAAAGAAGACATTTAAAAAAAATAAAAAAATTTAAAAATCACAATTCACAGATATAGATAATTGTAAACACAATCCGTGCATAGCACGAGTAATATGCTAGTATTATATAAGAAAAATAGGATTTTTAACTCACAAGCATTGTGAGACCTCCAATACCTCAATCTTAATTTCCTAATTTTTTGATTTAAACAAAAAACTTAGCATTTATTGACTTCTCCCAAGTCTTTTTGACTTCTCTCATATACACCATTTTCAACTTCTCCCATGCCTATTTAATTATTTTGGAAATAATAATTATCACCCATTTTCAACTTCTCCCATGCCTATTTAATTATTTTGGAAATAATAATTATCACCCATTTTCAACTTCTCCCATGCCTATTTAATTATTTTGGAAATAATAATTATCACCCATTTTCAACTTCTCCCATGCCTATTTAATTATTTTGGAAATAATAATTATCACCCATTTTCAACTTCTCCCATGCCTATTTAATTATTTTGGAAATAATAATTATCTTTCACTACATTTCTTATTACGGTAAGAGAAGATATAAATAAGAAAAGACATGCTTCAACTCCATTGAAATAGTTCTGTTATTATATATGCAGTGTGCACTCTTTTGGAATAATTGCTTTGAAAAAACCTGGAACCTAGATAGTTCTTTCATAACCAAGTGAGACTTCTCTTCAATTTTGCCATTTGGTGAGTTGAAATCTTCAGATTCAGTGCTCTCTAGACTGAAGTGTTAGTGAAAAATTGTGGCAATTTATTAGAATTAATGATATCAAATATTAGGTACAATTATAGAAGTGAAAAAAATGGTACATTGGTTTATTTAGACATTTGAACACACCGAAGGATAGATTTATGGTAACCTATGTATGTTTTGGTTGCTTAAGTTGTATCACACACAAGATTCTATTTGATTTCTCTTGTCTATTCACTTTTGATAAGATGTCATGAATCAAATATATGGACTTCTATAAGAAAAACATAAATGCATCTAGGAAATTATAAAACAAAAAAAACAGAACTGAGTGAGATTTTATA
Organism: Camellia sinensis; assembly: GCF_004153795.1. Taxonomy (NCBI): domain Eukaryota; kingdom Viridiplantae; phylum Streptophyta; class Magnoliopsida; order Ericales; family Theaceae; genus Camellia; species Camellia sinensis. The sequence continues at coordinate 1,291,040 of NW_021025612.1, read as the reverse complement.
GAGAATTTGATAGAATCCATGAATTCAAGAATCAAAGAATTTGCTAGCATAAAAAAAGAGGAACAACCAGTGAGTCTTGAGAGGCACTGCTCAAGATCCCTGTTTGGCATTCATTAGAGGAGAACCCAAATACACTCAAATTCATATTTATATATATATATATATATAGAGAGAGGGAGAGGGAGAGAGAGATTTTGTTGCTAGAACATTAGAAGAAAAGGAAAAAAAAGAGAAAAAATAGTGTTATAGTTCATATTTAGATGAACTGATCTCGTACTAGAACCTATTCCAATTTCAGTTGACATCAATATCTGTTGTTGTTTTTCTTTTTCTTTTCCTTAAAGGAAATTAGCTTTGTGTTTGGTCACATTGGTGCAATATATTCCTGAACAGGTGAATATATGGGTTCAGAGATTGAAATTGTTGATAGAATTGTATACAAAAACAAGAATCAGCACCGACGATGCTCATATTTTCAGTACCTTCTAAAGGTTGTTATTCCCTATGAGCAAATATGTGCAAATAGGTACATAAATATATGTAATGCATGTAATTGTCTTTTTAATCTTAGTTTATCATATTCATGTGATGTTAGGTGAGGAGAGATTTGAGGCTTCTGCAATCAGCTCACATAGAAGAGATTGTTAGCTCCTCCTTTCAAGTTATCCATGGGACAAAACCTAAGCAAAAGGTGCAGCTTTTAGAAAGGTAAATTTAACTTAATTCCCCATCTATAATGTTTTAATCATATCATTAATTGGACTAATGGTGGTGATGATGGTGGTGATGAGTAGCACTGCAAAAGCAATGGAACACAAGAAATTGAGGGTTTGTGCTGATTCAGCCATGGAATTGATGAATGAAGTGGTGATGAGCATCCTATTTCCAGCTGCTTTATTCTTAATTTTTTCAATTGTGAATATATGGTTTGCTCCTATTTCCAGCACTGCAAAAGAAGTTAGTTTTTTTTGTTTTTTTAGATTGGAAAGAAGGTAGTGAAAGTATAAGAATATTTTAATAGAAGATAGCTAAAGTAGATAGCCTTGTTGGAGTGTATATTAAAAAAATGACTAGCTAAAATAGTAAAGTGAAGTTTTAAATAGCTATTTTAACTAGCCTTGCTGGAGATGCTGTAAGAAGCTATATGTGAGCTGAATTATCACTACCAAGAAAAGGAAAAAGAAAAAAGAACTGAATTATCACGAAACTATTTAATCATTGATGGAAACTTTCAGTGAAACAATCGGACATTTTAGTGAAATTTTAGTTCTGTTTGTGAATCATAGGTCACTATTGTTACTTTCAGTGTTGCAGTGATGACAAGAACTTACCCTGAGGACTCTGGGGAACGGAAGGAGCTCATTCTTCTCCAAAACATAGCAAGCTACATGTTTCTTGCTTGTGGTGCCGTTTATCTTATCTCGGTATGTCAATTATTTCAATATGAATCTATGATATAGAAACTTGCCCTGCCATTAACATGGTTCAGTTGTCACTCATTTGCTGAACTGAAGTTGGCTTTTTCATGGAATAAAACAGCGTTTAAATAAAGTGTTGGTTTGAAAAATTGAATAACAACTTTTCTATTCTTTCAAAAGTCCTATTCCAACGCTGTACTTAAGAAAGAAGTTCCCAACATTTTTCCTTTTCACTCAATTCTCGTGATCTTTGTGATTTCCTGTTTTGCTCGTATCATGAATGATATTGAAGAACTGATGAAGAATTTTTCGTTTGGGTTGGCTAAGCATACTGTCAGAATTTTTTGTAATTGTATAAATTTACAGGCAATTTCCAACAACGAAAAAATAATTGAAAAATGAAATAAAAAATTGCCATTTTTAGACATGGGTATTTTGTAATAAGTGATGCTGCTGCTTGGATTTTGTACAAGGTACCTGAAAAGGTTGTATCAAAGCCTTGCTCACATGGTGTTTGATTTTTGTTCTATCTAAGATTTTTGACAAGCTTTATGTGATTTGAGCTGCTAGTAATTTGGAATTTATTTTCTGAATTTCATATGCTAGGCAATCAACATATTTATTTACATGGTATTTTCTTAATTATGTCTATTAGATTGAAGAAGATAGTCACTGAATTCCTTTAGCAAGTGAGTTTTCAAGGATTTTGCTTGTAGTGTTGTAAATGGGAAAACACTGTGTCAAAGCCTTGCTCACATGGTGTGTGATTTTTGTTCTGTCTAAGATTTTTGACAAGCTTTATGTGATTTGAGCTGCTAGTAATTTGGAATTTATTTTCTGAATTTCATATGCTAGGCAATCAACATATCTATTTACATGGTATTTTCTTAATTATGTCTATTAGATTGAAGAAGATAGTCACTGAATTCCTTTAGCAAGTGAGTTTTCAAGGATTTTGCTTGTAGTGTTGTAAATGGGAAAACACTTGTGGACCGAAGATGCTGATGAGCAAATTGCGAATAATCAGCTGGGCTGCGTGCGGGGTGTCCTTCATGCTCTTGACTATCATCACTGGCATTACAATGTTAAGAAGCTGCTACCCCACAATAAGCATAATGGACCAAGACATGTGAAAGGTAAACAATATGAATTTGCACCGTGCTTTCTTCTTCTTGGTGATTATGGATGACATACAGGGTTAGAAGTCCAAACTTGGTGCTCTATTTATTATTTTGGTCTTTGTAGAACCTTTGAGTGTACACACAATGCTTGTGCAAAGATACATAGTTTATGAACGAAGATGATGAATAGAGTTTTAAATTTCTAAATCAGTTTCACATGACAATTTTTAAACTTACCAATTGTTGTAGGCATTTTTGAAAAATCAAATAGGCGTGACGGAGAAAGTGTTCACATCAACTGACTTATACACTTTATATAATAATATATACACATATGCCCATCAAAAGACATAGAAGTACTTACATGAACGCATATGCGTGGAGATGTGTATATAAATCTTTTATGTTATTGTAACCATCGTGTCGTCATTTTGTTCAGGGTCAGGGGGGTACTCATATTTGTTGGAACCTTGGTGGTGGGCTGGGATGATAACTAGTAAGTATCATTAATTTGTTATGCTTGGCTTCAAAGCTCCTCGTTGTTGTTGTTTTGTAATTTTTTTTTTCCCTGTATTTTTTTGCTTTGTGCTATTTTGAATCTTTCAGTTAAAAGATTGCAGTGTTAGGACATAAATTTAATCTTTTGCTTTAAAAGATACATCAGAATGTTCTCTTTTACAGCATGAAAAATATTGTTCATGCTTTATATTTGGCCTACCTACCAACCTGAATCTTTGAATTTGGGTGTTTATAATATGGGTGGTCCTTTATTGACAACTTGTGCATCAATATTTGTTAATCTTAGATTTTTCTGGGCTGTCCACTAAATTGTGTATTTATTTGTTGATTTGTGTTTAGAAAAAATTGATTGGTGTGGAAGTTGAAAATTTTCTCTCAATTATTGCTTTTTCACAACTGTGGTAACAAGTTTTGTTGATTATGTGTGCTCTCATTTTCATTTTATTTTTGAACAGAGTGTTAGGAATATTAATTAGTGTCAACAACATATATATACACATAATCCTCGTTTTAATGATGCAATTGGGAGTTTCTAAACCCACCACACACCCACCATGTTTATCTCTACACCTATATTCACAAATTTTTCTTTGTAACATACAAGATATACAATACATATAGGGAGTGTAGAGAGAAAATAAGCGAGTGTATTTAGAAGCTCTGATGAATTCTTTTCATAAATACAGCCTCTGCTTCTCCAAAACCTGCTACTGCTGGTGATAGTAACTGCAATGTATGTACTCTCCCTCCTCCCCCCACCCCCCCCAAAAAAAAAGGAGTAAATTCTTGAGTTTTTATTTATTTATGGGTACCTAGAATTATGGTTCAACAGTAATAATAATATACCTTCACAAAAAGATCGTACACAAGCTGTATTGAGATTTATCATTTTTAAATACTGTGCTCATTAGTGACCTCCTAATTACAATGTCATTGACACTGAGCTGCTATGGCATCTAATTGTTAACAGGGAAGTTACTTCCAAAAGGATTAAGATCAAACAGAAAATTAATCATTTCTGCTTGATCTTAATCCTTTTGGAAGTAACTTTCTTGTTAACAATTAGATGCCATAGCAGCTCAGTGTCAATGACATTGTAATTAGGAGGTCACTAATGAGCACAATATTTAAAAATGATAAATCTCAATACAGCTTGTGTACGATCTTTTTGTGAAGGTATATTATTATTACTGTTGCAAAATATGGTCCAAGAATTAAAGAACTTAGTTTTTTTAAGTTTTTTCATTTTTTAATATATGTAAGCACAGTTAATTTTTTTTATAATTTAATTCCTTTGTATATACTTTTGAATATTTAATTTTCATTTATGAAATATATGACGTTATTCTATTCAATATGTGGTTATGATTCAAAATATAGTATATAGTGTGTATTAAATATTTCAAATGTGCATAAAAAAATAATATTGATTATTTTTTAAATATGTCGAACCCTTTTTTTATTACAGATTTTATTAGTTATTAATCACACTTAAAATGTGTGATCTAAATGTTATTAATTACACTTTCAAAGATCACACTTAAAAGGCGTAATCTAAATGTTATTAATCACACTTAAAAAATGTGATTAAAAATGACTCTTTTTAATCACACTTCCAAAGATCACACTTAAAAGGTGTGATCTAAATGTTTTTAATCACACTTAAAAAGTGTGATTAAAAATGACCATTTTTAATCACACTTTCAAAGATCACACTTAAAAGATGTGATCTAAATGTTTTTAATCACACTTAAAAAGTGTGATTAAAAATGGTCAATCACACTTAAAAAATGTGATTAAAAATGACCATTTTTAATCACATTTTTTAAGTGTGATTAAAAACATTTAGATCACACCTTTTAAGTGTGATCTTTGGAATTTTTAATCACACTTCCAAAGATCACACTTTAATAAAACTTAAAAGGTGTGATTAAATAACATACATCACACCAAAAAAGTGTGATCTTTATCTGTTTTTGTAGTAGTGCCAACAAATTCTTAGTAAATTACTCAGTAAATTCCCCGTAAATTCTCAGTAAATTACTTAGTAAATTCCAAGTAAATTCCCAGTAAATTACCTAGTAACTTCCTAGTAAATTCTCATTAAATTACTCAATGAATTGATCAGTAAATTAATTAGTAAATTCGTAGTGAATTAGTAAATTCGTAGTGAATTAATCAATAAATTGCCAATAAATTTTTAGTAAATTACTCAGTAAATTCTAGTAAATTTCTCTACAAATTACACCGCAAATTACTCGATAAATTCTCAGTACATTACTAAATAAATTACTCAATAAATTCCCAACAAATTATTTAGTAAATTCTCAGTAAATTATTAATCACAATCCTAGTAAATTATCAGTAATTCTAAGTAAATTACTCAGTAAATTCTCAGTAAATTAATGAGTAAATTACTCAATAAATTCACAATAAATTACTCAGTAAATTTCAAGTAAATTCTAAGTAAATTACACAATAAATTTTTAGTAAATTACTCAGTAAATTACTCTATAAATTACTCACCAAATTTCCAATAAATTCTAAGTAAATTCTCTGTAAATTACTCAGTAAATTCTTAGTAAATTTTCAATAAATTCCCCATAAATTCTCAGTAAAGCACTCAATAAATTCCCCATAAATTTTATGTAAATTCTTAGTAAATTACTCAGTAAGTTGTCAATAAATTCATCGAAAATTCTAAGTAAATTCTCCGTAAATTCTCTGTAAAGTACTATGTAAATTCTCAGTACATTCGAAGAAAATTACTCAGTAAATTCCCATTAAATTCGAAGTAAATTCTTCATAAATTCTCAGTAAAGTACTAAGTAAATTGCCATTAAATTCGAAGTAAATTCCCAATAAATTGCAAGTAAATTCTTCGTAAATTCCAAGTAAATTACTCAGTAAATTCGACGTAAATTCTCTGTAAACTCTCAGTAAATTACGCAGGAAACTGCTTTGTAAATGCTCAGAAACTTGTTCAATAAATTCCCAGTAAATTCAAAGTAAATTTTATGTAAATTACTCAGTAAATTTTCTGAACATTACTCAGCAAATTCCCAGTAAATTCTCAGTAAATTACATAGTACATTCGTAGTAAATTCTTAGTAAATTACTTAGTAAATTTGCAGTAACTTCTTAGTAAATTACTCAGTAAGTTACTTTATAAATTACTTAGCAAATTACTCTGTAAATTCTCAGTAAATTACCTAGTAAATTACAATGTAAATTCTTAGTAAATTACTCGGTAAATTTCTAGTAAATTCTCAGTAAATTACTTAGTGAATTCCCAATAAATTACTCAGTAAATACCCAGTAAATTGTTAGTAACTTACTCTGTATATTCTCAGTAAATTACTGAGAAAACTACATAGTAAATTCTCAGTAACTTACTCAGTAAATTCCCAGTAAATTCTCAATAAATTACTCAGTAAATTACTAAGTAAATTCACCATAACTTACTCAATAAATTCCTAGTAAATTCTCAGTAAAGTACTCAGTAAATTCCCAGTAAATTCGCATTATATTGTCAGTAAATTCTCTGTAAATTACTTAGTAAATTTCATGTAAATTCTCAATAAATTGTCAGTAAATTCTCAATAAATTACTAAGTAAATTGTGAAAAAGTTACTCCGTAAATTTTCAGTAATTATCAGTAAATTATTTAGTAAATTACTCAGTAAATTCCCAATAAATTATTTAGCAAATTCTCAATAAATTACTCAAAAAAATTCTCAGAAAATTCACGCTAAATTATTCAGTAAATTCTCGATAAATTACTCAGTAAATTTTCTATAAATTCTCACTAAATTACTCAGTACATCACTTAGAAAATTACTCAGTAAATTTGTCATAAATTCTCATTAAATTCTTTGTAAATTACTTAGTAAATTCATAGTAAATTCTCAGCAAATTCCCAGTAAATTACTAAGTAAACTATCAGTAAGTTACTGTCACGCCCCCAACTCGCCCCTAAAAGTTCGGGCATCTTAGAAAATTACTCAGTAAATTCACAGTAAATTCTCATTAAATTCTTTGTAAATTACTTAGTAAATTCATAGTAAATTCTCAGCAAATTCCCAGTAAATTACTAAGTAAACTATCAGTAAGTTACTGTCACGCCCCCAACTCGCCCCTAAAAGTTCGGGCATGACCCATTCCAAACAGACATATAACCTGGTATACATATAGTATATGGGGCTTTGACGGAAGCACACAAACGTACAAGAATACAAAACCAAACAAATTCCATTGAGCTATTTCTAACATGCCAGGATCTCATACGTTACATGCACCATAAGGAGTTAATAGAATCCAAAAATATTCCTTAGCAAAAGATATATTTATAAACACATATACAGACCCAGCCCTATAGTCGGGCATGCAACAAAACTATTGGAGTTATACACTATCAACCTTGGAAAGGTAGCCAAGAAATAAGCCAATTAACTTAGTAAACTTCACAAAATGGGTGGCCCTGTGAGTGCTTGGATACACGAAGGTTGTCAAAAGGAACCGGGCATCATAGGTTAGGATTGACCACCTGGTTGATTGCCTACAGAAACAGACATAACAGAGAGTGAGCCGGGCTCAGTGAATAGTAATACATAATGAAGTGATGCTCAATTTGAACATGACTTATAACATTATATGTGTGAATGCAGAGATTCCAAAAGTAGCCTGATTCTGTATGCATCTTATATCGGCCTTAGGCCCATACCTGAACATAAAAGCTTGATATATCATATTCTTAATTCATAACAGCTTGAAGCCCTTAACATGGTGGCATAATGCCCTTGAACATAGTGGCACAAGGCCCTTAAACATGGTGGCATAAAGCCCTTGTAACATATGGCACTAAGGCCCTTGAAACATGTGGCACAAGGCCCTTGTACTTGTTGGCATTAAAGCCCTTGAAAGTGGCGTAAAGCCCTTGAAAGTATACTTATACGGACTCAAGAGGTGTCTCACACGGATTCTAGAGGTGGCTCACGTCGTAGCACTTAGTTCCGTGTAGCACTTTGTTCCATATCTTGATAACTTATCTTGAATGGCCATAGGCCTAGAGTCTTATAGAACATAGGTGCGTCATCTTTCTTATTTCATTCATTACATACTTGGAGTATACTTGAGCATTAACATACATACTTACACACTTGAAACATTAATCTTAGTTGCGTGCTTGAGACATTAACATAGTCACGTAAGCGAAATGCTAATGAAAATCATTATGCATGTGTAAGGAAGATAATGATACTACTACTCACAGTGTTGCGACGACGTGCTTGTTCTTCCCGGAGTGTGCCCTGCACACATTCAACCTTACACACTTTAATCCCCTTTCCATATTAAATCACTTTCTGTTTCATTTTACTTCGAAGGAATTTATACATATTAAAAGACATCAAATACATATTCCGACAACATTAGAGGGTTCTACACGCAAAACGAAGCAAACCATATAGGTCAGGAAAAATCTGGGTTTTCCTTTGAAGAATATGAAGAACATGATCATTGAAAGATGGATGCAAGCTCACAACTTGTTACAAAAATCTGAGTTTTCTTGCCAAGAGTTCAAAATATATGGACCTGGGTACCCATTAAAGAGAGTCATGCAAGAACAAACACAAAACATGGTTTTCGTTCTAAACTTTTCGATCAAAATGAGACCTTTTCAAGAACACATGGGAAACCATTTTCTCTTTCCAAAACCAACTTCAAAACGATGAATGACATGCAACACCAATCCGATCATGCAATGCAGCTAGGTATTTAGCAAGAACAACCAAAGGAGATCAAGATTCTAACCTCGAAACTCGGATCTAACGGTTTAAGCCTCAAAGATCAAGCTTGGAAGACACTCTCTCACTCAAGAATTCTTCTTCCTCCTCTCTAGAGCTTCTCTCTCTAAAACAAAGATTTGAGACAAGAAATGATTTGTTTCAATGTCTGCCGGCTGCCTTAACAAACAGCTCGGACACGTGGCATTATCGGGTTGGTTCAGCTCCAAAAAGGTGATTGATGGACAAGACAGTCTCTGACAAAGCTTATGCAGCAAGCTCGGGTAAGACACATCGACAACAAGATGACATCGACTCAAAGCAAGGATCCGGCAACAGGATAACAAAACATCGGCTAGGGAGGACGACACTTGACTAAGCTGTGCCACACCTTGGCCGGGGTGTGCCACATCTCGGCCTAGGCCATACCTGCCTGCGGACAAGGTTCAAGTGTAAAACATCTCGGCAAAGGATGCCCGAGGTGAAGATGGGGTTGAACAAGATCTCAAGATAGTTTCAAGTACAAGGGGTCAAAGGCGAACTAAGCTCAAGATGATCTCGGCTACGCACACACACACACTAAGCAAGGAACAAAATCATGTAAACAACTTTAAGCAAATTAAGGCAAGGCAAAACCTTCAAATTAACATAACAAGCAAGACCATGCAAGAATGTATGCAAGTATGGCAAGAGTAAGGTGAGGGTTGTTACAAAATTCACAGTAAATTCTCATTAAATTCTTTGTAAATTACTTAGTAAAGTCCTAGTAAATTCTCAGCAAATTCCCAGTAAATTACTAAGTAAACTATCAGTAAGTTACTCCATAAATTCCAAGTAAATTCTCAATAAATTATTCAGTAAATTCTCAGTAAATTACTTAGTAAATTCCTTGTAAATTACTCAGTAAATTCCCAGTAAATTACTCTACAAATTACTAAGGAAGTTGCTCAATAAATTCTTATTAAATTCTCAATAAATTCCCAGTAAATTCTCAATAAATTACTCAGTAAATACTCAACAAATTCCTAGTAAATTTCAAGTAAATTCTCCATAAATTCTCAGCAAATTATTCTGTGAATTCCTAGTAAATTCTCAGTAAATTATTCTGTAAATTCCCAGTAAATTCTCAATAAATTCCTAGTAAATTCCAAGTAATTCTCCGTAAATTTTTGAGTAAATTTTTAGTAAATTACTCAGGAAATTACTCAGTAAATTCTTAGTAACTTACTCTGTAAATTCTTAATAAATTCTGAGTAAAGTATTCAGTAAATTCTTAGTAAATTCCCTGTAAATTCCAAGTAAATTCTCCCTAAATTACTCAGAAAAATTCTCAGTAAATTACTTAGTAAATAATTCGAAAATTACCAGCAAACTCTCATTGAATTACTCAGTAAATAACTCAAAAAATTACCTGTAAATTCTCAGTAAATTGCTCAGTAAATTCTAAGTACCTTACACAGTAAATTCTCAGTAAATTCCCAGTCAATTACTCAGTAAATTCTCAGTACATTCTCGATAAATTACTCAGTAAATTCCTAATAAATTCTTAGTAAATTACTCTGTAAATTCCCTAGAAATTATTCTGTGAATTACTCAGCAAATTACTTAGTAAATTCTAAGTACATTACTCCGTAAATTACTCAGCAAATTACTCAGGAAATTCCTAATAAATTACTCCGTAAATTCCTAGTAAATTCTCCGTAAATTACTCAGTAAATTCTCAGTAACTTACTCAGTAAATTCCCAGTAAATTCTAAATAAAGTACTTAGAAAATTCCAGTAAATTCCATGCAAATTTCAAGTAAATTCTCCGTAAATTCTCAGTAAATTAATTTGTAAATTCCTAGTAAATAACTTTGTAAATTATTCTGCAAATTACTCAGTAAATTCTTAGTAAATTACTAAGTAAATTCTCAGTAAATTACTCAATAAATTATTATTAAATTCCTACTAACTTCGAATTAAATTCTCCGTAAATTACTTAATAAATTTTCAGTAAATTAATAAGGAAATTACTCAGTAAATTCTCAGTAACTTACTTAGTAAAACACTCAGTAAATTCATTGTAAATTCTCAATAAATTACTAAGTAAATTCTTAGTAAATTCTCAGTAATTTCCAAGTAAATTCTCCGTAAATTACTTAGTAAATTCTCATAAAATTACTAAGTAAATTACTTAGTAAATTCACAGTAAATTCTCAGTAAATACTTCAAAAATTCCCAGTATATTCTTTGTGAATTACTCAGTAAATTCTCAGTAATTGCTCAGTAAATTTTCAGTAACTTACACAGTAAATTCACTATAGCTTCTCAATAACTTACTCAGTAAATTCTTAGTAAAGTACTCATTAAATTCTCAGTAAATTCAAGGTAAATTAATCTGGAAATTACTCAGTAAATTCTCTATAAATTACTTAGTACATTCTCAGTAAATTACTCAGTAAATTCCCACTAAATTCTAAGTAAATGACTCTGTACATTACTCAGTACAGTACTCAGTAAATTATCTGTAAATTACATAGTAAATTCTCAGCAAATTACTCAGTAAATTCCCAATAAATTCTCAATAAATTTTCATAAAATTATTAGTAAAGTACTCAATAAATTCCCAGTAAATTCTCAATAAATTACCAGCAAATTTTTAGTAAATTACCTAGTAAATTCCCAGTAAATTCTCAGTAACTTACTCAGTAAATTCCCAGTAAATTCGCAGTAAATTAGCCAGTAAATTCTCAGTAAATTACTAGTAGATTACTCAGTAAATTCTCTATAAATTACTCAGCAAATTTCGAGTAAATTCTTCGTAAATTACTCAGTAAATTCTAAAAAAATTACTTAGTAAATTCACCGTAACTTACTCAATAAATTCCCAGTAAATTCTCAGTAAAGTACTTAGTAAATTTTTAGTAAATTACTCAGTACATTCTCTGTAAATTACTTAGTAAAGTCCTAGTAAATTCTCAGTAAATTACTCAGTAAAATGTCAGTAAATTCTCAATAAATTAATCACTAAATTACTTAGTAAATTGTCAGTAAGTTACTTCCTAAATTCCTAATAAATTCTCAGTAAATTACTTAGTAAATTTCAATATTCATTAAATTCTCAGTAAATTACTCAGTAAATTCACAGTAAATTACCCAGTAAATTAATGAGTAAATTCACTATAAATTCTCACTAAATTACTCAGTACATTACTCAGAGAATTACTCAGTAAGGTACACAGTAAATTCCATATAAATTCTCAGTAAATTACTCAGTAATTTTCTCAGTAAATCCTAAGTAAATTACACAGTAAATTCCTAGTTAATTCTCAGTAAATTACTCAGTAAAATGCCTGTAAATTACTCAATAAATTACATAGCAAATTGCCAGTAAATTACTCGTAAATTGCTAATAAACTAATTAGTAAATTCTTTGTCAATTATTCAGTAAATTCTCAATAAATTACTCAGTATATTACTCAGTAAATTCCCAATAAATTCTCAGTAAATTACTCAGTACATTACTTAGTAAATTACTCATTAAATTCTCAGTAATTTCTCAATAAATTATCCAGTAAATTCCTTGTGAATTCTTAATAAATTACTTAGAAAATTCTCAGTAAATTTCCAGTAAATTCTCAGTAAATTACTTAGTAAATTCTCAGAAAATTCTGAGTAAATTCTCAATAAATTACTCAGTGAATTGATCAGTAAATTACTCAATACATTATCAGTAAATTACTTATTAAATTCTCAGTAAATTAATCAGTAAATTACCAATAAATTTTTAGTAAATTACTTAGTAAATTCCAAGTAAATTTCTCTATAAATTACTCCTCAAATTACTCAGTACAATACTCAGTACATTCCCAGCAAATTACTCAGTAAATTACGAGTAAATTCTCAGTAAATTAATGAGTAAATTCGCTGTAAATTCTAAGTAAATTATTCCGTAAATTACTCGGTAAATTCTTTGTAAATTACCAGTAAATTACTCTGTAAATTACTCAGCAAACTACTCGACAAATTCCCAGTAAATTCCAAGTAAATTCTCAATAAACTCTCAGTAAATTTTCAATAAATTACTTAGTAAACTACTCAAGAAATTGTTCAAAAACTTACTGGGTAAATTTCCAGTAATTTTGAGTAAAGTACTCAGTAAATTCCCACTAAATTCTCAGTAAATTTCAAGTAAATTCTTTGTAAAGTACTATGTAAATTCTCAGTACAATCGCAGAAAATTACTCAGTAAATTCTTAATAAATTATTCAGTAAAACTCCATAAATTCCCAATAAATTCTCAATAAATTATTAAGTAAATTCTCATTAAATTACCAGAAAATTCTCAGTAAATTATTAAGTAAATTCTCAGTAACTTACTCGTTAAAACACAAGTAAATTCTCAGTAAAATACTCAATAAATTCTTAATACATTCTAAGTAAATTACTCAGTAAATTTCTAGTAAATTCTTAGTAACTTACTCAGCAAATTCTCAGTAAATTACTGAGTAAAATACTCAATAAATTTTTATTAAATTTCTAATAAATTCTCAGTAAATTCCAAGTAAATTCTCCGTAAATTACTCAGTAATGTACAAAGTAAATTGGCATTAAATTCTAAGTAAATCCCAAGTAAATTGCAAGTAAATTCTCTGTAAATTCCTGGTAAATTACTAGGTAAATTTTCAGTAAATTGCTCAGTAAATCCCTAGTAAATTCTCAATAAATTCTCAGTAAATTCCAAGTTAATTCTCCGTAAATTCTCAGTAACTTATTCAGTAAATTCCCAGTAAAATATCAGTAAAGTACTTAGTAAATTCACCGTAAATTCTTACAAAATTCCAAGAAAATTCAATGTAAATTACTCAATAAATTCTCAGTAAATTACTCAGTAAATTCTCAGTAAAATCTCAATAAATTCTTATTAAATTCCTCTGTAAATTCCTATTAATTACTCTATAAATTACTCTGTAAATTCTTAGAAAATTACTCGATAAATTACTATGTAAATTCTCAGCAAATTACTCAGTAAATTGTCAGTAAATTACTCAGTAAATTCTCCGTAAATTGTATAGTAAATTACACAGTAAATCAGTAACTTACTCACTAAATTTGCAGTAAATTCTCAGTAAAATACTCAGTAAATTCTTAGTAAATTACTCAGCAGCTTACTCAGTAAATTACTCAGTAAATTCTGAGTGAATTCTCAATAAATTACTCAGTAAATTCTCTGTAAATTACTTAGAAAATTCCCAAAAAATTCTGAGTAAATTACTCGAAAAATTGTCAGTAAATTACTAAGTAAACTGTTAGTAAGTCACTTAGTAAATTCCTAATAAATTCTCAGAAAATTACTCAATAAATTCTCAATAAATAATTCAGCAAATCTTCAGTAAATTTCTCAGAAAATTGTTAGTAAATTACACGGTAAATTCTCCGTAAATTACTAAGTAAATTATCTGTAAAATCTCACTAAATTAATCAGTACTGTAACGCCCCAACTTCCGAGCCGTTAAATACGCACAATAATACAACACAAGTAGGATAGATAACCAGAACATCTTAATATACATATATAACCAGAGTTAATATCACAGATAATTCGTTTATGTTCCATTATAGGATTACCAAAACATTGCCAAACCAAAAGTCAAAAGGAAAAAAAAAAAAACTAGTCTTAAGTCTTCAAATGAACCACTGCTCCAACACTTCATCTTGTTTGCCTTCGAAATAACCTTCACCATTGTAAACTGCTTCATCACCTGGCATGACACGCCATGAGCTTGGAATGCCCAGTAAAAACACACACACCCCCATATCTTCTATCAACCAATCAACTATACACAGAACAAAATAGGTAACATAACATACAATATTACAACAAGGGTCTATGAATTAGTAGTTAGACTAGACATCTAAAAGAGATCCTTCTACCCAACCACAAGGATTGAACACCGGACTATTCAGAACTCCCCCTTTTGCTGCTTTGCAGACCTTACAACCTATGCCCACATCCTGGTTATTTACCGGTCAGTGACATTGATGGACCTCAAAAGTGTAACAACCCTCACCTTACTCTTGTCATTCTTGCATGGACTTACTCGTTATGTTAATTTGAAGGTTTTGTCTTTCCTTGATTTGCTTAAAGTTGCTTGCATGAGTTTGATCTTCGCTTGGCGTGAGTGTGTAGCCGAGGTCATCTTGAGCCTAGTCCGCCTTTGACCCTTGTACTTAGAAATACCTTGAGATCTTGTTCAAACCCATCTTCACCTCGGGCATTCATTGCCGAGATGTTTTGCACTTGAACCTTGTCCGCAGGCAGGTATGGCCTAGGCCGAGATGTGGCACACCCCGGCCAAGGTGTGGCACAGCTTAGTCAAGTGTCGACCTCCCTAGCCGATGTTTTTCTATCCTGTTGCTGGATCCTTGATTTGAGCCGACGTCATCTTGTTGCCGATGAGTCTTCGGTAATATAAAAGAGCATGAGACAAACATAAGAGAAGAAATATAGCCCATGATAAGCATACAGAAGTATGGTAAGGCAAGCAAATAACAATAGGCATGCTTTGAAATACTTAGAGACAAATAACACAATAAAACACCATTTCCAGCACAGTTGGGTTCTGCAGGGCTAACAAGAATGCTTTGGGAAAAATACTTCTAGGTCAAATTAGGGGCTGAAATTGCACAGAAATAATAATTAACCTGCCTAGTTTCAATTCCAATTCTTAGAATTTGCACAGCGCCTCCAGAAATTCATCTACAAGCTATATTCAAAAACCTGTCCAGATTTGTTACCCTTTGGGAAAACTAGCTTTCCTCTCAATCTACCCGATGATTTTAACCCAAATAAATTCCATTGGAAAGAGGACTCAGAATTCTAAGTTTTGACAAAAGAACCAACATGAGATGATTTTTATGGAATTTTATAAAATTGAAGGAAGGGGACTGTTTTTCAGAGACTCAGGACCAGATTTCTAAATAAAATATCCAAGCCCTAAAAACACATAATTAGGGGCTAGTAAAATTATCACAAGCTCTAAACACACCAAATAGCCTACACTAAATTCAGATTTGAAAAATAAATAGGTTTGATATTTCTTTTAAATTAGAGAAGTTGCAGCAGTGCATAATTTGGAAAATTTCTAAGGCAAAGTCACTAAATCAAACCCACACTTTTATACACATCAAAAACCCTATATACCATTAATATGCAACACAAGAGGGTATCTAGACAATAGGATGAGATGGGTGAAAGAATTGGAGAAGACATAGAACGGTGTGTTCTTACCTTGACCCTAGAAGGCACCAATTTCTTCCTTTTCTTTTCTTCTTCTTCTCTGCTTCCCTCTAATCACACTCTCCTTCTCTCACCCTCTCCTTGGCTGCTGGTATGTGTGTGTGTGTGTGTGGAATTGAGACAAGGCTCATAATTTATAGGAAATAAGCTTGGTCTTAGCTTAATGACTAAGGAAGCATAAATATCTAGATATTTTTTTATTTTGTTTTTCAATCAATTTTCAACCAAAATATTATTTGTGATACCTATGTACATAACCAAATAAATAATATTCTATTCAAATAAATAATAAATATTCAAATAAATAATAAATAAAAGAACAACAAAAACAAAAATAAAAATAAAAATAAAATGTATGAATTAATTTATAAACTAAGAGGTAAATAAATAAAAACCAAGTTTTAGGGTATTTCCAATTATAAGGTGGTGTTCTCGGTTTAATTTTGATAATATACAGGTAAATTATTCTTTATTGGGCCATTTTGCAGACTTTTACAAAACTAGGTGCTGAAATGCTATTAAACTAAGGCTCAGGGTTTTATGTGTAATTATCAAAAATTAGGGTCTCTACAAGTACATAACTCAGAAAATTACTCTGTAAATTTCGAGTAAATTCTCAGTAAAGCACTTAGAAAATTCTGAGTAAATTCTCAGTAAATTCTCTATAAATTACATAGTAAATTACCAGTAAATTACTCAGTAAATTCCCAATAAATTACTCTGTAAATTACAAAGCAAACTGTCAGTAAGTTACTTCATAAATTCCTAGGAAATTCTCAGTAAATTAATCCGTAAATTCCTAATAAATTATTCTATAAATTGTCAGTAAATTACTCAGCAAATTCTCAGTAAATTCACAGTAAATTACTCAACAAATTCTCTGTAAATTACTTAGTAAATTCCCAACAAATTACTTAGAATATTACTCAGTAAATTCTCAACAAATTTGCTACAAATTCTCAGTAAATTCTCAGTAATTTCCTCAGTAAATCCTCAATAAATTACTCAGTAAATTGCCAGTTAATTCTCGAAAAATTACTCAGTAAAATATCAGTAAATTACTCAGTAAAATCCAAAAAATTACTCAGTAAATTAAAAAGTAATTCTCTGTAAATTCTAATCAAATTACTTAGTAAATTTCTCAGTAAAGTACTTAGTAAATTTCTTAGAAAATTGCCAATAAATTACTCAGTAATTCTCAGTGAATTACTCAGAAAATATTCAGAAAATTCACAATAAATTCTTAATAAATTGCTCAGTATATTACTCAGTAAATTCCCCATAAATTCTTAGTAAATTACTTAGTACATTACTCAGTAAATTCTCAGCAAGTTCTCAATAAATTAATTAGTAAATTATCAGTGAATTCACAGCAAATTACTCAGTGAATTCCTAGCAAATTACTCAGAAAATTACTCAATAAATAACTTAGTACATTACTCAGTAAATTCCTAGTAAATTCTCGATAAATTACTCAGTAACTTACTTAGTAAATTCTCAGTAAATTACTTAGTAAATTCCCAGTAAATTCTTATTAAATTACTCAGTAAATTTCCAGTAAATTTCTCTATAAATTACTCCACAAATTACTCAGAAAATTCTCAGTACATTACTCAGTAAATTCCCAATAAATTCTCTGTAAATTACTTAGTAAATTTTCAGAAAATTACTTCGTAAATTCTCAGTAAATTACTCAGTAAAATCCCAATAAATTCTAAGTAAATTACTCAGTAAATTCCCCGTAAATTCTTAGTAAATTACTCAATAAATTCTTAGTAAATTACTCATTATATTACTCAGTAAATACCCATCAAATTATCATTAAATTACTCAGTACATTACTCAGTAAATTCTTTGAAAATTACTCAGAAAATTTCTAGTAAATTCTTAGTAAATTTCTCAGTAAATTCTTAATAAATTATTGAATAAATAACTCAGTAACTTACTTAGTAAATTTCCAATAAATTCTCAGTAAAGTACTCAGTAAATTCCTTGTAAATTCTCAGTAAATTGCTCAGTAGCTTACTCAGTAAATTCTCAGTAAATTACTAAGTAAATTCTCAGTAAATAACTCAGTAAAATCTATGTAACTTACTCATTAAATTCCCAAAAAATTCTAAGTAAAGTACTTAGTAAATTCCAAGTAAATTCACAGTAAATTCGCAGCAAATTCTCTATAAATTACTTAGCAAATTCCAAAAAATTCGCAGTAAATCACTCAAAAAGAACTCAGTAAATTATTAAGTAAACTGTGAATAAGTTACTTGGTAAATTCCCAGTAAATTCTCAACAAATTACTCTTTAAATTCTCACTAAATTAATCAGTACATAACTCAGAAAAATTCTCAGTAAATTCCAAGTTAATTCTTAGTAAAGTACTTAGTAAATTTCGAGTAAATTCTCTGTAAATTACATAGTGAATTCCAAGTAAATTCTCAATAAATTACTCAGCAAATTGTCAGCAAATTCCCAGTAAATTACTCTATAAATTACTAAGTAAACTGTCAGTAAGTTACACCGTAATTTTCCCATAAATTCCCAGTAAATTATTCAATAAATTCCTAATAAATTATTCATAAAGTTTTCAATAAATTACTCAGTAAATTTTCAGTAAATTCACAGTAAATTACTCAGCAAGTTCACCGTAAATTACTCAGTGAATTCCAAACAAATTACTCAGTATATTACTCAAAAAAATCTCAGTAAATTCTTAGCAAATTCCCTACAAATTCTCAGTAAATTACTCAGTAAAATGCCCATAAATTACTCAGCAAAATCCCAAAAAATTACTTGGTAAATTACATAGTAAATTCTCTGTAAATTCTAATTAAATTACTTAGTAAATTTCTCAGCAAATTCCCAATAAATTACTCAGTAAATTACTCGGTAAATTGCCAATAGATTACTCAATAAACTCTCAGTGAATTACTCAGTAAATTTTCTGCAAATTCTTAATAAATTACTCAGTATATTAGTCAGTAAATTCTTAGTAAATTACTCAATACATTACTCAGTATATTCCAGGTAAATACTCAGTAAATTAATCAGTAAATTCTAAGTAAATTCACAGTAAATTACCAGTAAATTACACCGTAAATTACTCAGAAAGTTTTCAATAAATAACTCAGTACATCGTTCAGTAAATTCTCTGTAAATTATTCAGTAAATTTCCCGTAAATTCTCAATAAATTATCAGTAAATTCCTAGTAAATCACTCAGTAAATTCCCAGAAAATTCTCAGTAAATTCTCTGTTTATTATTCAGTAAATTGCCAGTAAATTCTGAGCAAATTACTCAGTAAATTCCCTGTAAATTTCTCTATAAATTACTCTGCAACTTACACAGTATATTACTCAGTAAATTCCTAGTAAACTTCTCAGTAAATTACTCCGTAAAATCTCAGAAAATTATTTGTAAATTACCCAGAAAATTCCTAGTAAATTACTCAGTAAAATTCTCCATAAATTTTTCGTAAATTTTCAGTAAATTACTCAGCATATTACTCAGTAAATTCCCATTAAATTACCACTAAATTACTTAGTACATCACTCAGTAAATTACTTAGTAAATTCTCAATAAATTCCCAGTAAATTCATAGTAATTCTCAGCAAATTACTTAGAAAATTCTCAATAAATTACTCAGAAAATTCCTAGTAAATTCTTAGTAAATTACTCAGTAAATTCTCAAAAAATTCCTAGTAAATTACTTAGTAAATTCCCAATAAATTTTCAATAAATTACTCAGAAAATTCCTAGTAAACTTTTAGTAAATTACTTAGTAAATTCCCAGTAAATTACTATATAAATTAGTAAGGAAATTACACAGTAAATTTTCATTAAATTACTTAGTAAATTCCAGTAAATTTTCAAAAAATTCCTAGTAAATAACAAATAAATTCTCCGTAAATTCTCATTAAATAACTTAGTCAGTTGTTAGTAAATTCCTCAGTAAATTCTCAGAAAATTCTAAGTAAATTCTTCTAAAATTCTCTGTAAATTACTTAGTAAATTATCAAAAAATTCTCAAAAATTTACTCAGTTAATACTTAGTAAATTCCTAGCAAATTCTTAGTGAATTACTTAGTAAATTCACAGTAAATTATCAATAAATTACTCAAGAAAATAATCAGAAAATTCTTAGTAACATTCGCAAAAAATTCCCAGTAAGTTCTCAAGAAAGTACTTAGTAAATTCCCAGTAAATTACTTTGGAAATTACTCAATTAATTCCCTGCAAATAATTCAGTAAATTCTCATTTAATTACTATGTAAATTCCCAATAAATTATTTGGTAAATACTCAGTAAATTAGTCAATAAATTCTCAGAAACTTACTCAGTAAATTCCCAATAAATTGTCATTAAAGTACTCAATAAATTCCCAGTGATTTCCCAGTAAATAACTCTGTAAATTACTTAAAAAATTACTTAGTAAATAACTTAGTACATTACTCAGTAAATTCCCATCAAATTCTCAGTAAATTCTCAGTAAATTCTCAACAAATTACTCGGTAAATTACTCAGTAAGTTCCTAGTAAATTCTTAGTAAATTACTCAATAAATTACTTGGTAATTTCCCAGTAAATTCTTAGTAAATTACTCAGTAAATTCTTGTAAATTCTCAATAAATTACTTTGTGAATTACTTAGCAAAATACTCAGCAAATTCTCAGTACATTACTTTGTAAATTATTCAGTAAATTCCCAATAAATTCCCAGTAAATTCTCCGTAAATTACTCAGTAACTTCTCAGTAAATTACAGAGTAAATTACTTTGTAAATTCTCAGTAAATTACTCAGAAAATTCTCAATAACTTACACAGTAAATTCCCTGTAAAATCTCAGTAATTTACTCAGTAAATTCCAGTAAATTCTCAATAAAGTACTCAGAAAATTCCTAGTAAATTCTGAGTAAATTCTCAGTAAATTCCCAGCAAATTCTGCGTAAATTCTTAGTAAATTACTTTGCAAATTACTCAGTAAATTTTCAGTAAATTCTCAGTAAGTCATTAGTAAATTTCTTAATTTAAATCTAAGTAAATTACTCAGGAAATTACTCAGTAAAGTACTTAGTAAATTCTCAGTAAATTTTTAGTAAATTCCTAGTAAATTCCAAGAAAATTCTCCGTAACTTCTCTATAAATTACTCAGTGAATTCTCAGAAAATTACTCAGTAAATTAATTAGTAAATTCCACATAAATTCTCCATAAATACTTCGAAAATTCATAGTAAATTCTCAGTGAATTACTCTATAAATTACTTAAACAATTCTCTGTAAATTCTCAGAAAATTACTCAGTAAATTCTCAGTAACTTAAACAGTAAATTCACATTAACTTCTCTGTAACTTACTTAGTAAATTCCTAGTAAATTACTCAATAAATTCCCAGTCCATTCTTAGTAAATTCCCAATAAATGACTCAGTACATTACTTAGAAAATTTTCAGTAAATTACTCAGTAAATTCACAGTAAATTCTCCGCAAATACCTCAATAACTTACTCAGTAAATTCTCAATAAATTACTTAGTAAATTCTCATAAATTACTTAGACAATTTCTAGAAAATTCTCAGTAAATTCTCAGAAAATTATCAGTAAAGTACTCAGTAAATTCTCAGTAAATTTCCAGTAAATTACCCAGTAAATTTTCAGTAAATTACAAGTAAATTACTCAGTAAATTCCCAGTAAATTGTCAGTAAAATACTAAGTAAATTATATAGTAAATTCTCAGTAACTTTTTCAATAAAGTCCCAGTAAATTCCCAGTAGTAAATTACTTAGCAAGTTCTGAGTAATTTATTAGTTAATTACTCAGTAAATTCACCGTAACTTACTTTGTAAATTCCCAGTACATTATTAGTAAAGTACTTAGTAAATTCCCAGTAAATTCGCAGTAAATGCTCAATAAATTACTCAACAAATTCTCTGTAAATTACTTAGTAAATTCTTAGTCAATTAATCAATAAATTATTACGTAAACTGTCAGTAAGTTACTCTGTAAATTCCCAGTAAATTCTTAGTAAATTACTCAGTAAATTCCCAATATCTTATTCAATGAATTCTTTGTAAATTACTCAGTAAATTCACAGTAAATTTTCCAGTAATTACTCTGTATATTATTTAGTAAATTACTTAGTGAATTTGCAGTAAATTCTAAGCAAATTACTCAGTAAATCACTCAGAAAATTACTTAGTATATTCCCCATAAATTCTTAATAAATTACTCAATAAATTCTCATAAATTACCCAGAAAATTCTCAGTATATTCCTAGTAAATTGTCAGCAAATTTCTCAGTAAATTACACAATAAATTCGCAGTAACTAACTCAGTAAATTCCCAGTTAATTCTCAGTAATTTACTCACTCAATTTCGAGTAAATTCTCTATAAATTACTCAGCAAAGTCACCGTAACTTACTCAGTAAATTCTCAGTAAAGTACTTAGTAAATTCGCAGTAAATTCTCAGTTAATTACTCAGTAAATTCGGTGTAAATTACTTAGTAAATTCCAAGTAAATTCTCAGTAAATACTCAGTAAATTGTTAGAAAATTCTCAGTAAATTTCTAAGTAAACTGTTAGTTACTTACTCCGTAAATTCGCAGTAAATTCTCAGTAAATTACACAGTAAATTACTCAGTAAATTCCTACTAAATTACTCTATAAATTACTCTAAAAACTACTCTGTAAATTCTCAGTAAATTAATCAATAAATTCTCAGTAAATTACTATGTAAATTCTTAGTAAATCACTTAGGAAATTCTCAACTAATTACTCAGTAAATTCCCAATAAATTCTCAATAAATTACTTAGTAAATTACTCTGTAAGTTCCTAGTAAATTCTCAGTATATTACTAAGTAAATTACTCAGTAAATTCCCAATAAATTATTTTAAAATTACTCAGTAAATTACTCAGTAAATTTCTAGTAAATACTCTGTAAATTACTCAGCAAATTACATTGTGAATTCTCAACAAATTCCCAGTAAATTCTCAGGATATTACTCAGTAAATTATTCATTAAATTCCCAGTAAATTCTCGTTAAATTACTCAGGAAATTTCTAGTAAATTCTCCGTAAATTTTCAAAAAATTCCTAGTAAATTCTTAGTAAATTACTCAGTAAATTCTCAATAAATTCCAAGAAAATTCTACATAAATTCTCAATAAATTACTTAATAAATTCCCAATAAATTCTCAGAAAATTCTCAAAAAATCACTCTGTAAATTCCAAATAAATTCTTAGTAAATTACTCAGTAAATTCCAAGTAATTCTCCGTAAATTACATAGTCAATTCTCAGTAAATTTTCAGAAAATTGCACAATAAATTACTCAATAAATTCCTAGTAAATTCTGAGCAAAGTACTCAGTAAATTCCCAGTTAATTCTAAGAAAATTACTCATTAAATTTTCAGTAAATTCTTAATAAATTAAAAATAAATTACTCAGAAAATTCTTTGTAAATTCTTGGTAAATTACTCAGTAAATTCCTAGTAAATTCTTAGTAAATTACTCAGTAAATTCTTAACAAATTCTCAGCAAATTACTCTATAAATTACTTAGCAAATTACTCAGTCATTTCTATGTAAATTACTCAGTAAATTCTATGTAAATTCTCAGTAAATTACTCAGTAAATTCTCATTAAATTCTCAGTAAATTATTCATTAAATTCTCAGTAACTTACTTAGTAAATTCCTAGTAAATTCTCAGAAAATTACTAAGTAAATTCCCAGTAAATTCTCAGTAAATTACTTAATAAATTCCTAGCAAATTCCAAGTACACTCGTCGTAAACTCTCTGTGAGTTACTCAGAAAATTATCAGTAAATTCTCAAAAAATTACTCAGTAAATATTCAGTAAATTCCCAGCAAATTCTTTGTAGATTACTCAGCAAATTCTGAGTAACTTACTCAGTAAATTCCTAGTAAATTCTCAGTAACTTACTTAGTAAATTTCCAGTAAGTTCTCAATAAAGTACTCAGTAAATGACTCAGTAAATTGTCAGTAAATTCTCTGTAAATTATCAGCAACTTACTCAGTAAATTCTAATTAAAGTACTCAATCAATTCCTAGTAAATTTCCAGTAAATTAATTAGTAAGTGCTCAGTAAATTCCCAATAAATTCAAAGTAAATTTTCCGTAAATTACTCAATAAATTCCCAGTAAATTTTCAGTAAATTACTGAGTAAATTCCCCAAAAAAAAAAATATATATATATTACTCAGTAAATTACTAAGTAAATTCTCTGTAAATTCTCATTAAATTACTCAGTAAATACCCAGTAAATTTTTAGTAAATTACTTAGTAAATTCTCAGAAAATTCCGAGTAAATTTGAGGTAAATTAGTTAGTAAATTCCCACTAAATTCCAAGTAAATTCTCCGTAAATTCTAGGAAAATTAATCAATAAATTACACCGTAAATTCTCAGTAAATTACTCTGGAAATTACTCAAAAAATTATCAGTAACTTACTCAGTAAATTCGTTGTAAATTCTTAGCAAAGTACTTAGTAAATTCCCAGAAAAGTCACAATAAATTCTCAATAAATTACTTAGTAAATTCTCAGTAAATTCCAGGTAAATTACTCAGTAAATTCCCAATAAATTCTCATAAAGTTACACTGTACATGACTTAGTAAATTACTCAGTAAATTTACCATAAATTCCTAGTTAATTCTCTGTAGGAACCCACATTTTATGTCCTCATCATGTTCATGAGCATCGGTATGATTATGACTTGTTAAGCTTGCATGTGTATGTTTGTGACTTGTTTCGCTCAAAAGTCACAATAAATTCTCAATAAATTACTTAGTAAATTCTCAGTAAATTCCAGGTAAATTACTCAGTAAATTCCCAGTAAATTCTCAGAAAGTTACACTGTACATGACTTAGTAAATTACTCAGTAAATTTCCCATAAATTCTTAGTTAATTCTCAGTAAATTACTTAGAAAATTCTCAGTAAATTTATAATAAATTACTCAGTAAATTCCCAATAAATTGTCAGTAAATTACTAAGTAAATTCTCAGTAAATTTTCATAAATTCTCAGTAAATTACTCAGTAAAGTCTCAGTAAATTACTTAGCAAATTCCTTGTAAATTCTTAGTAAATTACTCATTCAATTCTCAGTAAATTACGTAGTAAATTACCAGTAAATTCTCCATAAATTACTTAGTAAATTTCAAGTAAACTCTCTGTAAATTCTCAATAAATTATTCAGTCAATTCCCAGTAAATTTTTAGTAAATTACTCCGCAAATTCTCAGTAACTTACTCAGTAAATTTCCAGTAAATTACTTAGTAAATTCTCAGTAAATTCCCAACAAATTCTCAGGAAATTACTTAGTAAATTATCAGTAAATTACTCAAGAAATTACTCTGTAAATTGTCAGTAACTTACTCAGTAAATTCCCAATAAATTCTCAGTAACTTACTTAGTGAATTCCCAGTAAGTTCTCAGTAAAGGACTCAGTAAATACCCAGAAAATTGCTCAGTAAATTCCTAGTAAATGACTCAGTAAATTCTCAGAAAATTATTCAGTAAATTCTAAGTAAATTACTCACTAAATTCTCAGTAACTTACTCAGTAAATTCCCAATAAATTCTCATTAAAGCACTCAGCAAGTTCGCAGTAAATTCTAAGTAAATTACTTAGAAAATTCTCAATTAATTCCCAATAAATTCCAAGTAAATTCCCAGTAAATTACTCAATATATTCTTAGTTAATTACACAAAAAATTCTCAGTTAATTGGAAGTAAATTCCCAGTAAATTCTAAGTATATTCTTAGTAAATTACTCAGCAAATTCCCTTTAAATTCTCAATAAATTCTCAGTAAATTACTCAATAAATTCCTAGTAAATTCTTAGTAAATTACTCAGTAAATTCTCACTAAATTCCTAATAAATTCCAAGTAAATTCTCCGTAAATTACTCAGTGAATTCTTAGTAAATTTTCAGTAAATTACTCAGTAAATTCTCAATAAATTAGTCAAGAAATTATTCAGTAAATTATCAGCAACTTACTTAGTAAATTCCGAGTAAATGCTCAACAAAGTACTCAGAAAATTCCTAGTAAATTCTCAGAAAATTACTTAGTAAATTCCAAGTAAATTACACAGTATCTTACTTTGTAAATTTCCATTAAATTCTCAGTCAATTATTCAGTAAATTCCCTTTAAATTCTTAGTAAATTCTTAGTAAATTACTCAGTAAATTCCCATTAAGTTCTTAGTAAATTACTCGGTAAATTCTCAGAAAATTTCGAGTAAATTACTCAGTAAATTCTCAAAAAATTCCCAGTAAATTCCAAATAAATTCTCAGTAAATTACTTAGTAAATTCTAAGTAAATTACTCCACAAATTCCCAGTAAATTACTTAGTATATTACTCAGTAAATTCTCATTAAATTCCTAGTAAATTACTCAGTATATTACTCATTAAATTCTCAGCAAATTCTCAGTAAATTACTCAGTAAATTCTCTATAAATTTCTAGTAAATTACTCAGTATATTACTCAGTAAATTTCCATTAAATTCTTAGTAAATTACTCAGTACATTACTCAGCAAATTCCAAATAAATTCTCAGGTAAATTATTAAGTAAATTCCCAATAAATTAATAGAAAATTCTCAGTAAATTACTCATTAAATTCCCAATAGATTCTTAGTAAATTACTCAGTAAATTCCTAGCAAATTTCTCAATAAATTTTCAGTAAGTTTCCAGTAAATTCCAAAAAAATTCTTCGTAAGTTCTCAGTAAATTACTCAATAAATTTTCAGTAAATTCTCAGTAAATTCCCAATAAATTACTCAATGTATTACTCAGTAAATTCCTAGAAATTTCTCAGTAAATTTCCAATAATACTTATTAAATTCTCAGTAAATTACTCCGAAAATTCTAAGTAAATTCTCAATAAATTCCAAGTAAATCCTCCATAAATTCTATGTAAATTACTTAGTAAATTCTCAGTAAATTACTCAGTAAACTCCTAATAAATTACTTTGTAAATTACTAAGCAAAATACACAGTAAATTCTAATTAAATTATTCAGGAAATTTCCAGTAAATTTCAAGTAAATTTTCTGTAAATTTGCTTTAAATTACTCAGTAAATTCTCAGTAAATTTTCAATAAATTACTCAGTAAATTTTGTAACTTACTTAGTAAATTCCCAATAAATTCCGAGCAAATTCTCAATAAATTACTTAGTAAATTCTCATTAAATTACTCAGCAAATTATTAGTAAAATATAGAGGAAATTACTCAGTAAATTCTCAGTAACTTATTCAGTAATTTCCAAGTAAATTCTCGGTAAATTACTCAGTGAATTTCTAGTAAGTTCTCAGTAAAGTACTCAGTAAATTCCCAACAAATTACTTAGCAAATTACTCAAAAAATTCCCTATGAATGAGTCAGTAAATTCTCAGTAAATTTCCCAGTGATTTCTCAGTAAATTACTCAGTAACTTATTCAGAAAATTTCCAGTAAATTTTCATTAAAGTACTCAGAAGTTCGCAATAAATTCACAGCAAATTCTCAGTAAATTCGCAGTAAATTCCTAGTAAATTCTCAATAAATTCCCAGTAAATTCTTAGTAAATTACTCAGTAATTCCCAGTAAATTCTAAGTAAATTACACAGTAAATTCCCACAAATTCTAAGTAAATTCTCAGTAAATTTTCAGTAAATTCTCAGTAAATTTCCAGTAAATTCTTCATAAATTACTCAGTAAATTCTCACTAAATTCCAAGTAAATTCTCAGGAAATTATGCAGTAAATTCTCAATAACTTACTAAGTAAATTCCAAGTAAATTCTCAGTAAAGTACTTAGTAAATTCTCAATAAATTCTCATAAATTACTCAGTAAATTCCTAGTAAATTACTCAGTAAATTCCCATTAAATTCTCAGTCAATTACTAAGTATATTATTCCGTAAATTCCCAGTAAATTCTCAGTAAATTACTCAATAAGTTCCTAGTAAATTCTCAGTAAATTACTCAGAAAATTCTTAGTAAATTACTCTATAAATTTCCAGTAAAATTTTCGTAAATTCTTAGTAAATTACTTAGTCAATTCTCTATAAATTCTCAAAAAAAATTTAGTAAATTGCTCAGTAAATTACTCCGTAAATTCTCAACAAATTACTTAGGAAATTACACAGTAAATTCTCAATAACTTACTCAGTAAATTCCCAGTAAATTCTCCGCAAAGTACTCAGTAAATGACTCCGTAAATTACGCAGTATATTACTTTGTAAATTCTGAGTAAATTCTCAGTAAATTCCCAGTAAATTCTCAGAATATTACTCAGTAAATTCCCAATAAATTACTCTGTAGGTTACTCAGCAAATTACTTAGTTAATTCCCAATAATTACTTAATAAATTCTTTGTAAATTACCAATAAATTCTCATTAAATTCTTAGTAAATTACATAGTAAATTCTTAATAAATTATTTAGTAAATTCCTTGTAAATTCTCAGTAAATTCTCAGTAAATTACTCAGTTAATCACTCAGTAACATACTAGTAAGTTCTCAGTAAATTACTCAGTAAATTCCAAGTAAATTCTTAGAAAATTACTCAATCAATACCGAGTAAATTCTTAGTAAATTACACAACAAATTACCAGTAAATTCTAATTACATTACTCAGTAAATTACTCAATAAATTGCCAGTGAATTACTCAGTAAATTCTAAGTAAATTACTTCGTAAATTCCCAGTAAATTCGTTGGAAATTACTTACTAAATTCCCAGTGAATTACTTAGAAAATTCCTAGTAAATTCTCAGAAAATTACTAAGTAAATTACTCAGTAAATTCCCAGTAAATTTTTAGAAAATTACTGTGTAAATTACTCAATAAATTACTCATTAAATTCCTAGTAAATTCTAAGTGAATTACTTAGTAAATTACTAGTAAATTCACAATAAATTACTAAGAAAATTCTCAATAACTTACTATGTAAATTCCCAGTAAATTCTCAGTAAATTCTCCTTAAATTCTCAGTAAATTTGTCACGGCCCCATTCCGCCCCTAGTAGAATAGTGCCGTGATGGCCAGTAATCCGAGATTACCGAAGGCCAACTTTCAAAAATTCACACACAATCAGAGTATTACATATAAGGCTAACAAGTGCGGAAGCAATAATTTACAATACAAGTGGTTCATAAGAACAGTGCATAAGTCAAATGGAATGGCATACATCTTTACATAGCTTTACAACTTGAATACAAATAAAATGAAGTACAAAAATACATATTACATCTTGATAAAAGGCTTCTCAAGCCGACATGTTCAAAATACATAAGCTTCACGATTGCCGACATCCTCACTGCCGACATAACATGCATACAAAACACACATCTCGGTGTAGCCGACTTCTTGCTTGTTACCTACATATATACATAGGGAGGGTGAGCTTGGATACTCAGTGAATGGTATAAATAATAAAGGTTTAAATGAATGATTCCCGAGGTCCTTGTTAAAACAATACATATATCATAGCTTGTTCAAAACATGTGATGAATCAAGTTCATCAATCAAATCTTGGTCTTTCAAATCTTCTTGGGATGTTTAATAACATCTACATAATACATGGGGTGATGACATTCTGGGCAAAACAAAAAATATAACCTCGGCATTGAGCACACCCGTTCATAGTCCGTCGGTGGCCGATATCTTAACAAGGGTGCTACTTAGGCTTAACGTCCCCTAGCACGAAAGGACGGTGCTACCTAGGCTTAAAGTCCCCTAGCACGGAAGGACTCTCAAAACAAGATGTGCAGTTGCATTATAGTCCCCTGGCACTAAGGACTTTCAAAACAAAATATGCAGTTGCATTATAGTCCCCTGGCACTAAGGACTTTCAAAACAAGATGTGCAGTTGCATTATAGTCCCCTGGCACTAAGGACTTTCCAAGAATGTCATCAAAACAAGATAATACTTGATACATAAAATAGGGGTAATCATTCATGCTTAATCAAATACTTTTATCAAAACGAAACAAGGCTTTATCAAATCTTTATAACATAGCTTTATTAAAAATACCACCCACATAGTTCTTGGGACGTCGGGATCAAGGCAAAGTCTACTGAATGCACTTCTCAAAACAAGTCTTACATGCATGCAAATGATCTCGAAAAAATATGCTGGAAGTCAAAACACTGTTTTACATGTCAAGAAGACATGCTGGGTACCAACTAGGTCTTTGCCGAGGTCCCACACCTCCTGGCCGAGGTGTGGTTACCTAGGCTTCGGCATGCGGCTGCATGCCGAGGTGCGCACAAGACAAACTAAAGGTGTAAGTGATCATGCAAGGTAGGCCAAGGTGAGATACGATGCTTGGCCTAAGTGTGAGGTCTAGGTAAGAATGATCTCGGTGACTACACTTAGGGAAGTGAGGTCTGGAGATCTGGGTTTCCACCCGTGAAGAACATGAAGAACATGAACATGAAGATCATGAAGAATATGAATGCTAAAATCATAACTTCTTTATTTACAAAAATCTGGGATTTCATGCCATGAGTTCGAAAACATGGACCTGGGTACCCATACTTGAAGATCATGTGAAAACAAACACAAAAATATGGATCTAGGCATGAGCTTTCGGATCAAAACATGACTTTTCTTGAAGAACACATGAATACTATTTTCTCTTTCTAAAACCGAGCTTCAAAGCAATGCATGGCTTACAAATCATATTCAATCATGCAATGCAATAACATGAACATAAAGAACAACATGAGCAAATCAAGAATCTAACCTTAAAACACAGATCTAACGGTTCGATCTCTAGGGATCAAGCTTGGAAATCTACCTCCTCTCAAGAACTCCTCTTCCTCACCTAGAGCTTCTCTCTCCTCTTCAAAACAAAGATATAGAAATGATAGGTTTTCTCTCTCTATCGGCTGACTTAACACTCAGCTCGGACACGTGGCAACGGCTGGTTGGTTCTCCTAAAAAAGGTGATAGATTGACAAGACAAGACTATGACAAGGTATATCTAACAAGCTACCCGGCAAGGCACTCCGGCAAGTGATGACATCGGCTAAGGACAAAGCTTCGGCAACTAAGGTGACAATGACCTCGGCTAGGAAGGACAACACTTGATTAAGCTGTGCCACACCTCGGTCTAGGTCATACCACTCCAGGACAAGATCACTTAGGTGCAAAGGTAACATCTCGGCCTAGATAATACACATCTCGGTCTTGGTGATGAACACCTCGGCCTAGATAATGACATCTCGGCCAATATGTCAGGGCGAAGGTAGAGGTCAAACAAAGTGGTTCCAAGATAAATTCTAGACTGAAGATGACCTCGGCTTGGAATGATCTAGGCGTAACATGACCTAGGCTTGGCATGACCTAGGCTTAACATAGCAGGGAAGGGACAAAGCATGCAAGCAACAGTTAAGCAAAACAAGACAAGATTCATGAATGCAAACTTAACATGGCAAAACATATAAATGCATGCAAACATGACTTGGACATGAATGTGGGTTGTTACAAAATTAGTTAGTAAATTCTTAGCAAATTACTCAGTAAATTCCCAGCAAATCACTTTGTAAATTCTCGGTAAATTATTCTGTAAATTCCTAGTTAATTTTTTTGTAAATTGCTTAGCAAATTTCCTATAAATTACTCTGTAAATTACACAACAAATCACTCTGTAAATTCCCACTAAATTCTTAGTAAATTCCTCAGTAAATTACACAACAAATCACTCTGTAAATTCCCACTAAATTCTTAGTAAATTCCTCAGTAAATTACTCAGTAAAGTACTCCGTAAGTTCCAATTAAATTTCCCGTAAATTCTCAATAAATTACTAAATAAATTCTCAATAAATTCCCAGTAATTCCCAACTAAATTCTCTGTAAATTCTTAGTAAATTACTCAGTAAATACTCAATAAATTCTCAGTAAAATCTCAGTGAATTACTCGGTAAATACTCAGTAAATTACTCGTTAAATTACCAGTAAATTCTCAGTAACTTCCTTAGTAAATTTCCAGTAACTTACTCCGTAAATTCCAAGTAAATTCACAGTAAATTACTAAGGAAATTTCTCAGTAAATTCCCATCAAATTATTCAGTACATTCTCAGTGAATTACCAATAAATTCTTAGTAAATTACTTAGAAAATTCCAAGTAAATTACTCTGTAAGTTACACAGCAAATTACTCAGTAAATTACCAAGAACATTACTTAGTAAATTTCCCATAAATTACACAGTAAATTCTCAGTAAATTACACTATATATTCCCAGTAAATTCTCCGTAAATTGCATAGTAAATTCCCAGTAAATTCTCACTAAATTACTCAGTAAAGTCCTCAATAAATTTTCAGTAAATTCTCAATAACTTACTCAGAAAATTTCAGTAATTCTCAGTAAAGTACTCATTAAATTCCTAGTAAACTCTCAGTAAATTACTTTGTAAATTCTCAGTAAATTATTTAGTAGATTACTCAGTAAATTATTCGATAAATTCGCAGTAAATTCGCAGTAAATTACTCAGTAGATTGGCCGTAACTTACTCAGTAAATTCCCAGTAAATTTTTAGTAAAGTACTCAGTAAATTCATAGTAAATTCCGAGTACATTACTTAGTAAATTCTCAGTAAATTCCCATCAAATTCCAAATAAATTATCCGTCAATTCTCAATAAATTACTCAGAAAATACTTAATAAATTCTCAGTAACTTACTCAGTAAATTCCCAGTAAATTCTTAGTAAAGTACTCAGTAAATTCCGAGTAAATTCCCGATAGATTTTCAGTAAATTACTCAGTAATTTCTCAATAAATTCCTAGTAAAATCTCCTCAAATTTTCAATAAATTACTCAGTAAATTCTCAGTAAATTACTCTGTAAATTCCCAGTAAATTACTCAGTGAATACTCCGCAAATTTCCCGAAAATTCTCATTGAATTAATCAGTAAATTCTTAGTAAATTACTCAATAAATTATCAGTAAATTACTCAGTAAATTATCAGTAAATTCTTAGTAAAGTACTCTGTAAATTCCTTGCAAATTCACAGTAAATTACCTAAGAAATTACTCAGAAAATTCCCAGTAAATTACTCAGTACATTCTCAGCAAATAACCGGTAAATTCTTAGTAAATTACTCAGTAAATTCCCAGTAAATTACTTTTGTAAATTACTTAGTAAATTCTTAGTGAATTACCTAGTGCATTACGCAAAAAATTACACACTAAATTACTCAGCAAATTCCACATAAATTACTCAGAAAATTCTCAGTAAATTACTCTGTATATTCCTACTAAATTCTCACAAAAATACTTAGTAAATTCTCAGTAAATTACTTAGTAAATTCCAAGCAAATTCTTACTAAATTACTGAGTGAATTCTCAGTAAATTACTTAGTAAATTATTCAGTAAATTCTAAGTAAATTATCAGTAAATTATTTAGTAAATTCTTAGTGAATTCTCAGTAAATTACTCAGTAAATTACTCAGAAAATTCTCAGTAAATTCCAAGTAAATTATGCGTAAATTCTAAGTAAATTCTCACTAAATTTCTGAGTAAATTCTCATTAAATTACACAGTAAATTCTTAGTAAATTCTCAGTAAATTTCAAGTAAATTCTCAATAAATTCCTTGTAAATTCTTAGTAAATTACTCAATAAATTATCAATAAATTCCCAGTAAATTTCAAGTAAATTTTCAACAAATTACTTAGTATATTCTCAGTAAATTACTCATTAAATTCCCAGTAAATTTTTAGTTTATTCAGAAAATTCCTAATAAATTCCTAGTAAATTACTCAGCAAGTTATTTAGTAAATTCTCACTAAATTACTTGGTAAATTTTCTTAAAATTCTAAGTAATTACTCAGTAAATTCTTAGTAAATTCCCAGTAAATCCTCTGTAAATTCTCTGTAAATTACTCTGTAAATTCTAAGTAATTTACTATGGAAATTACTCAATAAATTCTCTGCAACTTATTCAGTAAATTCCCAGTAAATTCTAAGCGAAGTACTTAGAAAATTCCCAGTAAATTCTTAGTAAATTACTCAGTAAATTCCTAGTAAATTACTCAATATATTACTTAGTAAATGACCAGTAAATTCTCATTGAATTACTCAGTAAATTCCTAGTAAATTCTTAGTATATTCCCAGTCAATTGCAAGTAAATTACTCAGTGAATTCCTAGCAAATTCCAAGTAAATTCTCCGTAAATTACTCAGTAAATTCACAGTAAATTAATCAGTATATTACTAATTAAATCACTAGTAAATTCTCAGTAAATTACTCAGTACATTACTCACTAAATTACGCAGTAAATTCCCAGAAAATTCTAAGTAAATTACTCAGTAAATACCTAGTACATTCTTAGCAAATTACTCAATAAATTCTAAGTAAATTACTCAGCAAATTACCCAGTAAATTCTCAATATATTACTCTATAAATTACTCAATAAATTCTTAGTGAATTACTCAGTAAATTCTCAGTAAATAACTCTGTAAATTCCAAGTAACTTCGCGGGAAATTACTCAGTAAATTCTCAGAAAATTACTGAGTAAATTACTCAGTAAATTCCCAGTAAATTCTCAGTAAATTATTAGTAAATTCAAAGTAAATTACTCAGAAAATTCTCAATAACTTACTTAGTAAATTTTCAGTAAATTTCCAGTAAATTCTCAGTAAATTACCCAGTAAATTCCCAGCAAATCACTCTGTAAATTCCTAGTAAATTCTCAGTAAATTCTTAGTAAATTACTTAACAAATTCCCAGTAAATTATTCTGTAAATTACATAACAAATTCCTTAGTAAATTCTCAGCAAATTACTCTGCAAATTTCCACTAAATTCTCACTAAATTTTCAGTAAATTCTTAGGAAATTACTCAATAAATTCTCAACAACTTACTTAGTAAATTCCTAATAAATTCTAAGCAAAATACTCAGAAAATTCTCAATAAATTCTCAGTAAATTTCTAAGTAAATTCTCAATGAATTACAAGAAAATTCCAAGTAAATTCTCCATAAATTCTCATTCAGTTACTCAATAAATTACTCAGTAAATTCCCAGTAAATTACTCAGTATATTACTAATTAAATTACCATTAAATTCTTAGTAAATTACTCAGAAATTCTCAATAAATCACTAAGTAAATTCTGAATAAATACTATGTAAATTACTACGTAAATTCCCATTAAATTACTCAGTAAATTCCCAGTAAATTCTTAGTAAATTACTAAATAAATTCCCAGTAAATTACTCAGCTAGTTACCTAGTAATTCTCAATACATTATTTTGTAAATTACTCAATAAATTCCTAGTGAATTACTCAGTAAATTCTTAGTAAATTACTCTGTAAATTTCCAATAAATTTGCAGGAAATTACTCACTAAATTCCCTGTAAATTACTCTATAAATTCTTAGTAAATTCTCAGAAAATTACTGAGTAAACTACTTAGTAAATTTCCAGTAAAATCTTAAAAAATTATTAAGTAAACTACTTAGTAAATTCCAAGTAAATTTTTCGGTAAATTCTAAGTAAATTACTATTAAATTCATAGTAAATTACTTAGAAAATTCTCAATAACTTACTCAGTAAATTCCCAGTAAATTCGTAGTAACTTACTCAGTAAATTCCTAGTAAATTCTCAATAAAATACTGAATAAATTCCCAATAAATTCCAAGTAAATTCTCCTTAAATTCTCAGTAAATTACTCAGTAAATTCCCAGCAAATCATTTTGTAAATTCCCACTAAATTTTCAGTAAATTACTCTGTAAATTCTTAGTAAATTTTTAGTAAATTACTCATGAAATTCCCAATGAATTATTCTGTAAATTACACAACAAATTACTCAGTAAAATCTCTATAAATTACTCTGTAAATTCCCACTAAATATTCAGTAAATTACTTAGTAAATTCTCAGTAAAGTACTCTGTATATTCCAATTAAATCCCCAATAAATTCTCAATTAATTACTAGGTAAATTCTTAGTAAATTCCAAGTAAATTTTTCGTAAAATCTCAGTAAATATTCAAGAAATTCTCAGTGAAATATTCAGTAAAATATACTCATTAAATTATCAGTAAATTTTTAGTAAATTCTTAGTAACTTACTTAGTAAATTCACAATAATTTCTCAGGAAATTCTTAGTAAAGTACACAGTAAATTCCCAGTAAATTCATAGTAAATTACTTAGGAAATTACTTAGTAAATTCCCATTAAATTACTCAGTACATTCTCAGTAAATTACCAGTAAATTCTTAGTAAATTGCTTAGAAAATTCCAAGTATATTACGCTGTAAATTACTCTGTAAATTACCAAGAACTTTACTCAGTAAATTACTGAGTAAATTTCTCGTAAATTACTCAGTAAATTCTTAGTAAATTACTGTATATATTCTTAGTAAATTCTCAGTAAAATCTCACTAAATTACTCAGTAAATTCTCAGAAAATTCTAAGTTAATTACTCAGTAAATTTCCAGTAAATGCTTAGTAAATTACTCAGTAATTTCTCAGTAAATTCTCAATAAATTTTCAGTAAATTACTTAGAAATTCCCAGTAAATTCTCACTAAATTACTCTGTAAATTCTCAGTAAATTATTCAATAGATTACTCAGTAAATTATTTAGTAAATTCACAGTAAACTACATAGTAAATTCACCGTAACTTACTCAGTAAATTCCTAGTAAATTCTCAGGAAAGTACTCTGTAAATTCCCAGTAAATTGCTAGTACATTACTTAGTAAATTCTCAATAAATTCCTACTAAATTCCAAATAATTTATTTGTCAATTTTCAGTAAATTCTCTGTAAATTACTTAGTAAATTCTCAGTACATTACTTTGTAAATTCTCAGTAAATTACTCAATAAATTCTCAGTAACTTACTTAGTAAATTTCTAGCAGATTTTCAGTAAATTACTCAGTAAATTCTCAATAAATTCAAAGTAAATTCCAAGTAAATTCTCCGTAAATTAATCAGTAAATTACTTAGTAAATTCCCAGTAAATACTCAGTAAGTTCCCAGCAAATTTTCATTGAATTACTTAGCAAATTACGCAATAAATTACCAGTAAATTCTCCGTAAATTATACTATAAATTCTCAGTAACTTACTTAGTAAATTCACAGTAAATTCTTAGTAAAGTACTCAGTAAATTCCCAGTAAATTACCAGTACATTCTCAGTAAATTACCAGTAAATTCTTGGTAAATTACTCAGTAAATTCCCAGTAAATTACTTTGCAAATTACTCAGTAAATTCTTAGTAAATCACGTAGTGCATTACGTTGTAAATTACTCGCTAAATTACTTAGTAAATTCCCTATAAATTACTCAGTAAATTCTCACTAAATTACTCAGTGAATTCTCAGTAAATTACTTAGTAAATTATTCAGTAAATTACACAGTAAATTCTTAGTAAAATATTCAGTAAATTCCAAGTAAATTATGCGTAAATTATAAGTAAATTGCTCAGTAAATTCTCACAAAATTTCTCAGTAAATTCCAGTAAACTCTCAGTAAATTACACAACAAATTCTTAGTAAATTTCCAATAAATTGCAAGTAAATTCTCCGTAAATTCTCAGTAAATTGCACAACAAATTCTCAGTAAATTCCACAGCAAATTCTCAGAACATTCCACAGTAAATTCTCAGCAAATTACGCAGTAAATTCACAAAAAATTCTTTACTCAGTAAATTCACTGTAAATTACTCAATAAATTCTCAGTAAATTCCCAGTAAATTCTCTGTAAATTCTTAGTAAATTACTCAATATATTCTCAGTAAATTACTCAGTAACTTCATGGTAAATTCTCAGTAAATTCTTAGTAAATTACACAGAAAATTTTCAGTAAATTCCTAGTAAATTACT
The DNA here is from genome assembly GCF_004153795.1 of Camellia sinensis. Lineage (NCBI taxonomy): Eukaryota > Viridiplantae > Streptophyta > Magnoliopsida > Ericales > Theaceae > Camellia > Camellia sinensis. Next base: position 1,253,075 of record NW_021025612.1, on the reverse strand, counting down.
CAGCAAATTACTCAGTAAATTCTCACTAAATTACTTATTAAATTCCATGAAAATTCTAAGTAAATTACTAAGTAAATTCTTAATAATTCTCGGTAAATTACTCAGTCAATTGTCACTAAATTACCCAATAAATTCTCAGGAAATTACACAGGAAATTACTCAGTAAATTTTCAGCAACTTACTCAGTAAATTCTAAGAAAAGTACTTTAAAATTCCCAGTAAATTACTCTGTAAATTCTTTGTAAAGTACCCAATAAATTCGCAGTAAATTACTCAACAAAATTCCCAGTAAATTCCTAGAAAATTACTTAGTAAATTCTCAGTGAATTCCTAGCAAATTCCAAGTAAATTCTCAGTAAATTACACAGTATATTAATCATTAAATTACTAGTAAATTCTTAGTAAATTACTCAGTACATTACTTAGTAAATTACTCTGTAAATTCTCAGTAAATTCCAAGTAAATTACTACGTAAATTCCCAGTAAATTACTCGGTATATTACTTAGTAAATTCACATTAAATCCTCAGTAAATTACTCAGTAAATTCTAAGTAAATTATTCAATAAATTCCAAGTAAATTCTCAGTAAATTACTCAGCAAATTACCCAGTAAATTCTCCATACACTACTCTGTAAATTACTCAATAAATTCCCAGTGAATTACTCAGTAAATTCTCAGTAAATTACTCTGTAATTTCCCAGTAAATTTGCATAAAATTACTCACTCAATTCTTACTCAGTAAATTCCTATAAAATTACTGAGTAAATTACTTAGTAAATTCCCGGTAAATTCTCAAAAAATTACTGAGTAAATTACGCAGCAAATTCTCAATAAATTACTCAATAAATTCCTACTAAATTCTAAGTAAATTACTCAGTAAATTACTAATAAATTCACAGTAAATTACTTTGAAAATTCTTAATAACTTATTAAGTAAATTTCTAGTAAATTCTCAGTAAATTCCCAGCAAATTCTCATTAAATTCCTAGTAAATTCCAAGTAAATTCTCTTTAAATTCTTAGTAAATTACTCAGTAAATTCCCAGCAAACCACTCTGTAAATTCCCATTAAAATTTCAATAAATTCTCAGTAAATTACTCTGTAAATTACCAGTAAATTCTTAGTAAATTACTCAGCAAATTCCCAGTAAATTACACTGTGAATTACACAACAAATTACTCAGTAAATTCTCGGTAAATTACTCTATAAATTTCCACTAAATTCCCAATTAATTTTTAGTAAATTCTCAGCAAATTACTCAGGAAATTACTTAGGAAATTCTCAGTAACTTACTCAGTAAATTCTCAGTAAAGTACTTTGTAAATTCCAATTAAATTTTCAGTAAATTCTCAGTAAATTACAAGTAAATTCTCTATAAATTCTCAGTAATTTACCAGAAAATTTCTCAATAAATTCCCAGTAAATTCTTAGTAAATACTCAGTAAGTTCTCACTGAATTACTCAGTAAATACTCAGTAAATTACTCATTAAATTACTAGTAAATTCTCAGTAACTTGCTTAGTAAATTCTCAGTAACTTACTTAGTAAATTCTAAATAAATTCGCAGTAAATTCACAATAACTTACTCAGTAAATTACTTAATAAATTCCCATTAAATTACACATTACATTCTCAGTAAATTACCTATAAATTCTTAGTAAATTGCTCAAAAAATTCCAAGTAAATTACTCTGTAAATTACCAAGAACATTACTCAATAAATTACTCAGTAAATTCTCAGTAAGTTACTCAATAAATTTCTAATAAATTCTCAGTAAATTCTCGATAAGTTACTCGATAAATTCTCAGTAAGTTCCTAGTAAATTCTTCGTAAATTACTCAGTATATTCCCAGTAAATTGCTCAATGAATTGCCTATAAATTTCCAGTAAATTCTCAGTAAATTACTTAGTAAATTTCCAGTAAATTCTCAATAAATTACTCAGAAAATTCCCAGTAAATTCTTAGTAAATTACTCAGTAAATTACTCAACAAATTTTCACGAAATTACACTAGGGCTGTGCAAAATACCGCTTAATCCGCTAAAATTGCACCGATCTGCATCAATCCGCACCGCTCTAACTGCTAACTGCGATTTAAACTTTAAAATTTATAATCCGCCAACCGAACTGCTCCACTCCGCTATAGTTAATACATATATTTTTTTTAACCTCCAATGAAATTTTAATGTAAAAATGAGTATGAGAGAGATTTAAGATATAAATTTATTACAAATTAGTAGTTATATATATGAAACATATTATGTAAAATTACTTTGTGTTATATATCTAAAAAATATTATACAAATTAGTGTTATATATTATGCAAATGTATGATAATTGGTTAGAATATTGTTCAATCCGCCAATCCGCCAAAAATCGCAATTTGTCAATCCATTAATTCACCAACCCGCCATTCGGTTTGTAATTTTACTCTCAAACCGTCCGAACCGCATCGCGCACACCCCTAAATTACACAGTAAATTCCCAGAAAATTCTAAGTAATTACTCAATAAATTCTTAGTAAATTCCTAGTAAATTCTCCTTAAATTCTCAATAAATTACTCAGTCAATTCTCCATGAATTTTAAGTAAATTACTCAGTAAATTCTCAGCAACTTACTCAGTAAATTCTAAGCAAAGTACTCAGAAAATTCTCAGTAAATTGCTTAGTATATTACTTAGTAAATTCACAGTAAATTCTTAGTGAATTACTAGTAAATTCTTAGCAAATTCTTAGTAAATTACTCAATAAATTCCAGTAAATTCCTAGTAAATTACTTAGTAAATTTTCATTGAATTCCCATCAAATTCGAAGTAAATTCTCCAAAAATAAGTCAGTATATTACTCATTAAATTACCAGTAAATTCTTTATAAATTACTCAGTACATTACTCAGAAAATTCTCAGTAAATCACTCAGTAAATTCTCAATAAATTCTAAGTAAATTACTACCTAAATTCCTAGTAAATTACTCAGTACATTACTCAGTAAATTCTCATTAAATTCTCTGCAAATTACTTTGTAAATTCCAGGTAAATTCTTAGTAAATTACTTAATAAATTTCGAGTAAATCACACATCAAATTACCTAGTAAATTTTCAAAACATTACTCTGTAAATTACTCAATAAATTTCTAGTTTATTACTCAATAAATTCTCAGTAAATTACTCCGTAAATTTCCAGTAAATTCACAGGAAATTACTCATTAAATTCCCAATAAATTACTTAGTAAATTCTCAGTAAAGTCTCAAAAAATTACTAAGTAAATTCTCAGTAAATTACTCAGCAAATTCCCAGTAAATTCTAAGTAAAATTACTTAGTAAATTCTCAGTAAATTACTCAGAAAATTCTCAATAACTTACTCAGTAAATTCTCAGTAACTTACTCAGTAAAGTCCCAGTAAATTCTGAGTAAAGTACTTAGTAAATTTCAAGTAAATTGTCTGTAAATTCCCAGTAAATTCCAAGTAAATTCTCCTTAAGTTTTTAGTAAGTATTGACCAGCAAATCACTTTGTAAATTCCCAGTAAATTCTTAGTAAATTACTCTATAAATTACACAACAAATTACTTAGTAAATTCCCGATAAATTACTTTGTAAATTCCCACTAAATTCCAACTAAGTTTTTAGAAAATTACTCAGTAAATTCTCAGGAAATTACTCATAAATTCTCAGTAAATTTCCAGTAAGTTCTCAGTAAAGTACTCCGTAAATTCCAATTAAATTCTCAGTAAATTACTAAGTAAATTCTTAGTAAATTCCAAGTAAATTCTCTGCAAACTTCTCTGTAAATTCTCAGAAAATTACCCAGCAAATTATTTAGTAAATAGTCAATAAATTCTCAGTGAATTACTCAGTAAATAATCAGTACATTATTCATTAAATTACTCAGTAAATTGTCAGTAACTTACTTATTAAATTCACAGTAAATTCTCAGTAACTTACTTAGCAAATTCTTAGTAAAGTACTCATTAAATTCTTAGTAAATTCATCGTAAATTACTTAGGAAATTACTTAGTAAATTCCTATTAAATTACTCAGTACATTCTCAGTAAATTACCTGTAAATTCTTAGTAAATTGCTAAAAAAATTCCAAGTATATTACTCTGCAAATTACTTAGTAAATTACCAAGAACTTTACCCAGTAAATTATTCAATAAATTCCCCGTAAATTACTCAGTAAATTCTCAATAAATTACTCTATATATTCCCAGTAAATTCTCACTAAATTACTTAGTAAATTCTCAGAAAATTCTCAGTAAATTACTAAGTAAATTCCCAATAAATTCTTAATAAATTACTGAGTAATTTCTCAGTAAATTCCCAACAAATTCTTTGTAAATTTTCAGTAAATTACTCAGTAAATTCCTAATAAATTGTCACGACCCCATTCCGCCCCTAGTAGAATGGTGCCATGATGACCAGTAATCCGAGATTACCAAATGCCAACTTACAAGGTCACACACAAACAGAGTATACATATGGGGCTTACATGTGCGGAAGCAATTAATTTAAATCTAAGTAGTCCACAAGAGCTGTGCATAGATCAAAAGAAATGACATACATCTTAACATGGTTTTACAACTTGAATACAAATAAAATATAGTACATGTTACATCTTGATCAAAAGGCTTCTCAAGCCGAAATATACAAAAGGCATGAATCACAAACTAAGAAGCATAATCTTCAAGATGCTAGCAAAACATGAATCCGAAAACAACTTGTAAATAACATCTAGGCGTCATCGCCTTCTTGCTCACCACCTACATATATATATATATATATAAGGAGAGGGTGAGCTTGGATACTCAGTGAATGATATTAGTAATAAAGGTTTGAATGAATGATATCCGAGATCTTTATCAAACAATACATATCATAGCTTATAATAAAACATGGAATGAATCAAGTTCATCAATCAAAGTCTTTCAAAGCTTCTTGGGATGTTTACTAACATCTACATAATACAAAGGATGACATTCCTGACAACACAAAGGAATAATCGTCCCAGAATCGAAGCACACCCGTTCACGACTGTATGTGGCCGACCCAGAATCGGTTAGACAACCCACCTGGAAAACCGTAGGTGGTAAAACGTAACTCACCCCTACAAGACCGTCGGTGGTACCATCTGTACATGACCGTCGATGGCAAAGAAATATCTCAAACATAGGTGCTACATAGGCTTAACGTCCCCTAGCACAAAAGGACCTTCCAAGAATGTCATCAAAACAAACATAATACTTGATACAAAAATTAAGGGATAATCATTCATACTTGGTCAAAAACTTTTCCAAAACGAAACAAAGCAAAACTTTATCAAAACATTATAACATAACTTTATTAAAAATACCACTCACATAGCTCTTCGGGTGTGGAGATTAAAGCAAGGATCCAAGGCCTACAAGCACATAACAAATTCCATTGAATGCATTTCAAGAAGACAAGAAGAGATGCTCAAAGATGGATATGAAATGCATTCTCAAAATAAGCTTTACATGAGTGCAAATGATTCCGACATTTCTTTCCAAAACCAAGTCAAGACAAAGTAAAACGTGTGCTGGGAGTTAAAACACTATTTTTCTTCTAGGGAAAACATGTTGGGTACCAACCAGGTCTTGGAATGGATGCACAGAGACGATCTACGCAAAAAAAAATGGCCTAGCTGGGTGAACTTAGGGAGTCTTGGCCAAGGTGTGGTCTCTAGGCCTAGGCGTGCGGCTGTCTGTCAAGATGTGCATGCAGGATGGTTAAGGTGCAAGTGGTCATGCAAGGTTGGCCAAAGTGAGATACGATACTTGACCTAGGTGTGAGATCTAAGCAAGAGTGGGTCTCAGTGACTACACTTAGGCAAATGAAGTCTGGAAATCTGGGTTTCCTCCTTCAAGAACATGAACATAAAGAACATGAATGCTAAGATCATAACTTCTTATTCAAAATCTGAGATTTCATGTTATGAGTTCAAAAACATGGACCTGGTGTGATGCCCCTGCTCCGTAATATGCTAATTGGTCCCTAATACGTATGTGATTATATGTTTTGATATGATTTTTGTATGCCATTATGTGAATATATGCGACTTTGGAATTCTACCTGTTCACCGTAGGAATATCTGTTTGAATAATCTGCTCTGGAAATTAAATTGAGGGCCTTATCGGCCACAGAACCCGAAATTGATTATGCCACTGTGGTTGGCATAATTTTTAGAGCCTACGGTGAAAATTTAATTAGAAATTGATCCTGGTCAGATTAAACTGATTAAATTGATGAATTAAGTGCCCAAATATTTTATATTAAATTATTATATTAGTGGGGCTTATTGTATGATAGCATTACACTCCCCTTTAACTCTTATGAACTCAAGAATCTGAGGGATTCAATTGTGAGAGAGTGAGGGCCGGCCTTAGTGAGAGAAAGGGAGAGAAATTGTGCAATTTGGCTTAAAGCTTGGAATTTTGGGGATTTAGCTCAAGAATTGACTAGAGCTTAGAAGATCAAAGCCTCTAGGTGAGTAATTCTTGGATTATAGTTCGTAATTTTGTGTGTTCAAGCTAATTTGGTGATCAAGAGTAAGATTGAAATGAAATTGTGTTGGAATTGTTGAATTGAAGCTTAATATGTGCATGCATGTAAGAAATTACTGTGAAATTGCATGTTTGAGCACAAATGTGTGTAATCCATATGTAATGTTAAAGGAAACTCATGTTTTGATCACCATTTGGGTTATCCAAGTTGAGAATGTGGCTAATTCATCACATGCATGTACAATTTGAGAAGATATGAGCTTGAATGCATGGATTTGTTATGTTGGTGTTGAGTTTGGCATATTTTGAGCCATGCATGTAGATAAATCAAGAAATTGAGCTTCATAATGTTATAATCTTGCATTGGTACCATGTTGGTATGATTATATTTGAGATTTGAGCCATTGCATGCAAGTAATGTAGCTGGAAAATCAAATTGGAGCTCAAGAACACAGTTATGGGTTTTCTAGAATTTTGAGGCCCGCTCGAGCGGGGAACCTGACGCTCGAGCGGGAAATGCGTGCTCCCAGTACTTCTTGCAGACTTGATGTCCGCTCGAGCGGGGTAATTCACGCTCGAGTGGGGGAGGGGGGAGCTATTTTGACAGGCTTTCCGCTCGAGCGTCCTATTTCACGCTCGAGCGTATTTTTGATGTAACCAGCACTTTTGCAGGCTTAAGGGTCCACTCGAGCGGGGAAGTCCATGCTCGAGCGGGGACCTTGTTTTCTGAAACTTTGAAAATGCATTCTGTGTTATAATTTTTCCGTCCTCTTTCACTTGTAAGCACTCTTAGGCATGCATTGAGCATTGTAAATGAGTTAACGAGTTAAGAATAAAGCCTAAAGAGGAATATGTGAATTAGAGAACGGATTGAACTGTTAGTGACCCTTTTGTGTTCATGAAATATGTAGGGTCAAGCACAAGGGCAAACCATCTGGTAGATCACTGTGAGTAATATCTTAGTAAAGATATTTTGAAGTATTTCATTTGTTCTATTGATCACTGTGAGTAATATCGATATTTGAATGCTTGTGAATGTCCAATTGTCTATTCCCTTATACGCTTTATGAATTGCTAAATTGGGATTATGGACGTAAGTCTGATATGAATAAACATAAATGGACCAAAGGTCGTTTTGATAAACATAAATGGACCAAAAGTCGTTTTGATAAACATAAATGGACCAGAGGTCGTTTTGATAAACATAAATGGATCAAAAGTCGTTTCGATAAACATAAATGGACCGAAGGTCGTTTTGATAACAAAAGAACGGACCGAAGGTCGTTTTGACCTATATGAATGGACCGAAGGTCGTTTCGACATATATGAACGGACCGAAGGTCATTTTGATAGAAATGAGTGGACCGAAGGTCGTTTTGACATATATGAATGGACCTAAGGTCGTTTTGACATTAATGAGTGGGCCGAAGGCCGTTTTGACACGAATGTATGGGCCGAAGGCCGTTTGACGTAAACGAGTAGACCGAAGGTCGTTTCGATATGAATAAATGGACCGAAGGTCGTTTTGATGGAAATAAATGGACCTAAGGTCGTTTTGACATGAATGAGTGGGCCGAAGGCCGTTTTGACACGAATGTATGGGCCGAAGGCCATTTTGACATAAATGAATGGACCGAAGGCCTTTTTGACATGAATGGAAATCTGAATGGGCCAAAGGCCAGAATGTTTAGAACTACAGTCACTTGATTTGAATTTCGTATAGTTATATATCTGTTAAATGGAATATGAATTGGGCCTAAGGCCGTTTGGAACATGTTGTTCTACATTGTTAGGTAACTTCTGTATTTGATTTGATATTATTCACTGGTCTATCGCTCACGCTCATTCATGTGTTTGTAGGTGAGCCAAGAGAAGTCCAGACCCAGTCTCGGTGAAGTCTGTATGGAACAACTAAGGTTTTGAGAGAGTCAGCCCTTGTGTCTCACGCACGAGACCCGTCTTCGCGCTTTTGTAAAGTATTTACATTTTGTCAGGTTGGCGAAGTTTTGTATATGTTTGCTTATAGTTTTTATGGGTTGACTTAGTTTTGGATGATCCTGTTTGTACAGAACCTATGTCGCTATGTTTCTGTTGTGAGTTATTAACGTACATATGTATGGTTTGTTTTGATGTGCCATGTAAGCACAGCTCTATGGACAAAGTTTTAAATTTTGCTTCCCTTTTGGCCCCTTTACTCTGATGTGTTAAGTCTATTTTGGTTTGAGGCCGTAGGTAATCTTAGGATTACTGTAATAACTCTGTAAGGTTATGTTTAGCTTTAAACATTTTCTGATGATATGAATGAATGATTGCCCAAAATCCTCTTTGAACGTAATTGTAGTATCCTTAGCGGAGGCCCTCGCCCAGGGGATATAATACTGTGGCTTATGGTCATGAAACCCTAGCCCGGGGGAGATAATACTGTGGCACAGGCCCTCACCCGGGGGAAATAATACCGTGGCCTATGTATGAGATATGTTGATATGCTTGACCAACATGATATGTCACGCTAAAAGAAGTACCACACATGATTCGAATATGAGATATAAATTGTTACACCAATGTGTACAACAAGTTTGTTTTGTTATAATGCACATACATGAAAAGTTGTTTATGTGCATTCAATTCTGCCTACGGGTGTCTATGTGAAATATGAACATGATTTGAGTATATGATTACTTAGTAAATGTTTAGCATGCTATATTTGATAAATATGCAATTATCTGTTACGCAAGTGATTAATTGCGTACGATATGTGAAAGGAGAATATAACAATGTGCCTATGTGCGAATGTACTCATATGATTTTGTGTTTAATTTCGTATTGGGCATCCCAGTATTTGTTAAAGTTTGGTAAGAATTTGTGTAGAGTATGGGCAAATTAAGGGCATACGGGTTGGAAGGTTCTTCCACAGCCCGACTTTATAGTCCAGAAAGAGTAGTACAAGAATTGGCAGAGATCTCGAGACAATAGCGTCAGTTGCCGCTACGGCAAGAACCTTTGCCACCACCAGTGTGAGAAACACCGAGGAGTTTGTTATCAGACTTCTGGGGCTCGTTATAGATATGGTAAAATGGACCATACGGCAAGGAACTGTCCCCTGATTGAACGAAATGTGAATGAATCCTCTGCCTTGGCTAAATCCGTACCAGTGGTAGGAATTGCTACTCAGGATGGAGTAATCACACTCATCCCACAAAGCACTCAGAATGTTGTAACCATTATCCCACGTATCTATACTGTTTACAAATGAATGCTTATGTGTTGATTAATTCTGAATTAGTACGTTTGTACATCTTCGCTTGGGATATTATTTGATTCGGATCGGCATATATTTCATATCTGCTGCATGTGTATCTAGATTGGTTAGACCCACATGATCGAGACTGTATTCATTCAAGGTATATGCCCCGTTTGGGAAATTTGTGAAATACGTTTTGGGATATTGATTGACTCTATCTTATGTACAACCGAGGAACTCTGTTTAATGTGTTACTGTGCACCATGTGCTTGTATATAAGACTTGTTGGGAATGGCTGCATTGATTATGGTACATACCTCCTGATCTGAATAACTGCACGTTTATGCAACTATCCCCGAATTTATGTAGTCGATGCCATATTGTATATGACTTGAAATGCTTTGATATGAACAGTTGTGATGAATAATTCTGACATGACTTTGAGAACTGATGAACTTAGGGCAGATGAGCAAATTTTTTATTTGATTCGATCCGATAGAACCTTTGCCTGATATTGTTCCGATGGAACCCTCATTTGATATAATTTGATGGAACCTTTGTTCGATCTAATTTGACAAAATCGTTGCTTGGATCGACCGATAAACCCTCTATCTAATTTGATTTTGTAGAAAAGGGGATTAAGAATGGCTGTGAATAAATAGCCAGATTATTCTTGGCAGAAAAACTGATAGACCCAAAACTTGAATTCATTTGGGATACTTGACTTATTTGAAAGACCTTTTGTGGGCTATCAACAGATTGATCTAACTATGAACACCGTTGAGAACCAATCCCCAACTATTGAGAACATACGTGTTAAAAACGAACCGAATTGTACAAACCCCGTGATTGGGTGTCGTAAGGAGTGTTGTTCCATTTTGTTTGTTTGACGCTATGGGAACCGATGACGGTAGACTGATTTATTTTGAGCAGTACTGAACAGTTGTCCTTGACTGATCATAATATGTTGTGTATGGGAGAGTGGTTGCTTCAGTGTTATCGGATTTTGGAAGATCAGGTTATGGTGAGTGGTATTATGTTTGTTTTGATGACATTCTTGGGGCGTCCTTTTGTGCTAGGGGATGTAAAGCCTATGTAGCACCTTTGATTGAGATACCTTTTGCCACCGACGGTTTCGTACGGGTGGGTTTGACTAATCGATCTCGAGTCGGCCACCGACGGTTGTGAACGGGTGTGCTTGATTCCGAAACGATTATTCCTTTGTTTTGTCCGGAATGTCATCTTTTGGTATTATGCAGATGTTAAAGACATTCAAGAAGCTTTGAAAAATCCTGATTATCCATAAGTGTGCGATTTCAGTACACCTTGTGAACGCCTGCCCAATGCCGTTATATTCTGTAATTGAGGCCCTGAGGATGTGTAAATTGTGCTTAACATGCGATTGACTCCTTTGATACTACCCTTGCCATTAAGAATGTGTGAATTGTGTTTGACATGCGATTGACTCCTTTGATAATGCCTGGACATCATGGGGATTTACGTATATGAATTGCCTTATGTTTTTAACGACTACCAGATAAAGTAGAAAGACTTGATGGAACAGAGAATTGAATACTGAACTGAATTGTGAATTGCAAACCGTAAACTGTTGAATGAACTGAGAATACGTGTATTCTATTAGAAGTCGATTGCCTCATTGTTGTTGTATTTTACAATTGGTACTATGGGGATATACGGACTATGTGTATTGTGTGGGTAATTACTTCGATGTTACCTTTGTTGTTTCGGGAATCAGTATCTGGATCCACCCTATATTCCTGAAGACTTTTAATTGACCTTGGATAATTGTGATGAGTCACTGGACTAAATACCGAATCAGATCATGAATTGGGGAATTATTGAAGAATGAATTGAACTTTTGTGACAGAAATTCTAAATGTGTTTGAATTCTGAAAAGCCTTCAAGAGGCAATGGGGGCTCAGCTTCTGTTCTGTTATGTTACTCGGATCCGGAAGTTCCTTTATGGAACTGGTTATTCGTAACCTCACGTGTATATGTTCTGTTCTATTCTGTTCCGTTCTGATCTGTTAATGCTAATGGATGTATCACGTAAACTTAATCATGACTTATGATTTCTGTATATGATCTGGACAAATTATGAATTTGTTACAAAACTGAATTATGATTCAGCGCTGTTTTCCATCCGCAAATTGATGTATGCTCAGAAAGAACTTTTTAGATTTTTGGGAGGAATGCTCCAAAGATATGCATTAGATTTTTCAGGGGAGTTGGAAAGGTCTATCCATCATTGGCAAACTTTGCTCCCAACAACAACCCACACTCTAGTTTTGGCATGGCACCATACAAGCCTTGTATGGCGGAAAAAGGTAAATCTATGACTGATTGAGAATAGAGCGTTGCTTGATTTCAAGACTAAGCGAATGACTATTAAGAAGGGTTGGAACCGTTGAATGAAAAGTGTTCCGAATTGTTTCGACTGAAGGTAAAATAAGTTTGGAGGACCAAATTTCCTAAAGGGGGGAAGACTGTGATGCCCCTGTTCCGTAATATGCTAATTGGTCCCTAATACGTATGTGATTATATATTTTGATATGATTTTTGTGACGCCCCGAATCTACACTATTGGTTGTAGTCAAGTAGTGAGTCCTATGGTCAATAACCAAGTAAGATCCCAGATTGCCGGAGGAGTCAAATTAGCCTCCCTTCTAAGTCGGCTTTCTTAGGCAGCGCGCTACCCTTTTGACAGATCTTAAAAGGTATTGACACAAGGTCTCATAAGCAACGATAAGGTTCATACATATAAATATATAAAACATAAGTACATAACAACCTCGAATATTCTTAATTCCAAAGGCTTGTTCCATTACATTACATCCCAAAAGGAAAATTTAAATCTTCACAGAGTCATACAAAATATCGAAAGGAATTTCTAACTTTCCTAAGATAGCCAAAAGTCTTCGAAGGTTTCAGGTTTGTCGTCTCCAGCTATAAGCTCCTCTTCGGCACCTGGCATGACACGCCGTGAGCTTTGAATGCCCAGTAAACACACACACATCCCATCCCTTTTTCCCAGTCCAATACACAATCACAAATATAACATCAAATAGTAAAGCATGACACTCAACCAAATAAACAAAGGGTTACAAGTTAGATGTTAGTAAACTAGAAATCCCCCAAAGAGATTTCGTCCTCCCAACCTTTTCCAGCCTTGTCTTCACCACAGAATTGTCTTGTCCAACGTTTGTAGACGTATCCGAACGCCCCGGGAGGGAAATTCCCCCCCGTTTTGTTCATTGGGTTCACTACAGTTCAGGACTCAATGTCACGGTCCTGTATCTAATCTCGCAGAGTGCAATGCAAAACCGATGAATCATCAAAGAGTCCAAATCCGGCAAA
>NW_021025612.1:1211621-1237128 GCF_004153795.1 Camellia sinensis | reverse complement strand
AAGGTCGCTATAATGCAACTAAATAGACCAAAGGTCGTTTTGATAAACATAAATGGACCAAAGGTCGTTTTGATAAACATAAATGGACCAAAGGTCGTTTTGATAAACATAAATGGACCAAAGGTCGTTTTGATAAACATAAATGGACCAAAGGTCGTTTTGATAAACATAAATGGACCAAAGGTCGTTTTGATAAACATAAATGGACCAAAGGTCGTTTTGATAAACATAAATGGACCAAAGGTCGTTTTGATAAACATAAATGGACCAAAGGTCGTTTTGATAAACATAAATGGACCAAAGGTCGTTTTGATAAACATAAATGGACCAAAGGTCGTTTTGATAAACATAAATGGACCAAAGGTCGTTTTGATAAACATAAATGGACCAAAGGTCGTTTTGATAAACATAAATGGACCAAAGGTCGTTTTGATAAACATAAATGGACCAAAGGTCGTTTTGATAAACATAAATGGACCAAAGGTCGTTTTGATAAACATAAATGGACCAAAGGTCGTTTTGATAAACATAAATGGACCAAAGGTCGTTTTGATAAACATAAATGGACCAAAGGTCGTTTTGATAAACATAAATGGACCAAAGGTCGTTTTGATAAACATAAATGGACCAAAGGTCGTTTTGATAAACATAAATGGACCAAAGGTCGTTTTGATAAACATAAATGGACCAAAGGTCGTTTTGATAAACATAAATGGACCAAAAGTCGTTTTGATAAACATAAATGGACCAGAGGTCGTTTTGATAAACATAAATGGACGAAAAGTCGTTTCGATAAACATAAATGGACCGAAGGTCGTTTTGATAACAAAAGAATGGATCGAAGGTCGTTTTGACCTATATGAATGGACCGAAGGTCGTTTCGACATATATGAACGGACCGAAGGTTGTTTTGATAGAAATGAGTGGACCGAAGGTCGTTTTGACATATATGAATGGACCTAAGGTCGTTTTGACATGAATGAGTGGGCCGAAGGCCGTTTTGACACGAATGTATGGGCCGAAGGCCGTTTGACATAAATGAGTAGACCGAAGGTCGTTTCGATATGAATAAATGGACCGAAGGTCGTTTTGATGAAAATAAATGGACCTAAGGTCGTTTTGACATGAATGAGTGGGCCGAAGGCCGTTTTGATACGAATATATGGGCTGAAGGCCGTTTTGACATAAATGAATGGGCCGAAGGCCGTTTTGACATGAATGGAAATCTGAATGGGCCAAAGGCCAGAATGTTTAGAACTACAGTCACTTGATTTGAATTTCGTATAGTTATATATCTGTTAAATGGAATATGAATTGGGCCTAAGGCCGTTTGGAACATGTTGTTCTACATTGATAGGTAATTTCTGTATTTGATTTGATATTATTCACTGGGCTATCGCTCACGCTCATTCATGTGTTTGTAGGTGAGCCAAGAGAAGTCCAGACCCAGTCTCGGTGAAGACTGTATGGAACAACTAAGGTTTTGAGAGAGTCAGCCCTTGTGTCTCACGCACGAGACCCGTCTTCGCCCTTTTGTTATGTATTTACATTTTGTCAGGTTGGCGAAGTTTTGTATATGTTTGCTTATAGTTTTTATGGGTTGACTTAGTTTTGGATGATCCTGTCTGTACAGAACCTATGTCACTATGTTTCTGTTGTGAGTTATTAACGTACATATGTATGGTTTGTTTTGATGTGCCATGTAAGCACAGCTCTACGGACAAAGTTTTAAATTTTGCTTCCCTTTTGGCCCCTTTACTCTGATGTGTTAAGTCGGTCTTACTAACCACACTTAGGCAAATGAAGTTTGGAAATCTGGGTTTCCTCTTGAAGAACATGAAGAACATAAACATGAAGAACATGAATGCTAAAATCATAACTTTTATTCCAAAATCTGAGATTTCATGAGATGAGTTCAAAAACATGGACCTGGGTACCCATACTTGAAGATTTCATGAAAACAAACACAAAAACATAGGACTTGGCATAAACTTTCGAATCAAAACATGGTTTTTCTTGAAGAACACAAGAACATCATTTTTCTCTTTCTAAGACCGAACTTTAAATTAATGCATGGCTCATGAATCATGCTAGATGATGCAATGTGATCAAATAAACATAAAGAACGACAAGAGTAGATCAAGAATTTAACCTCAAAACATGGATCAAACGGTTCAAACTCTAAGAATCAAGCTTGGAAATCTATTCTTAGTCTAAGAACTTCTTCTTCCCTCTTCCTAGAGCTTCTCTCTCTACAAGGCTAGGATATGACAAAATGATGTGGGTTTCTCAGCTAGTACTTGACTTAACCCTCTGTTGGGACACGTGGCACTACTGGATTGGATCTCCTCAAAAAGGTGCCATAATGAAAAGACAAGGATATGACAAAGTGTGTATAACAAGTAAGGTGGCATGGGCACTTTGACAAGGCAATGATCTCGAATTAGGACATAGGCTTCGGCAAGTAAGATCTCACTAATCTCGGCCAGGAAGGATAACACTTGGCCTAGCTGTGCCACACCTCGGCCTAGATGTGCCACACCTCGATCTAGGTCATACCAGCCCAGGAACAAGATCACTAGGTGCATGGATCAAGGATCTAGGACGCCTAGATGATAACATCTCGGCCTAGATGATACACATCTCGGCCTAGGTAATGCACACCTCGGCCTAGATGATGACATCTCGGCCAATATGCCAGGGTGAAGGTGGAGGTCAACCAAAGTGGTTCCAAGATGGTTCTAGGTGTTGAGATGACAAGGAAAGAACAAAGCATGCATATAACACTTAGGCAAAACACATAAGCACAAAACAAGACAGGGACATTTACTTAGGCAAAACAAGTCTAAGTCTACAATGCAAGCTTAACAAGACAAGACCATGTAAATGCTCATGAACATGACTACGACAAGAATGAGGGTTGTTATATAAGTTCTCAGTAAATTACTTAGTAATTTCTCAGTAAAGTACTCAGTATATTCTCAATAACTTTCTCAGAAAATTTCTAGTAAATTCTCTATAAAATACTCTGTAAATTCTCAATAAATTATTCAGTAGATTACAAAGCAAATTAGTCAGTAAATTCACAGTAAATTACTCAGTAAATTCACCGTAACTTATTCAGTAAATTCTTAGCAAATTCTCAGTAAAGTACTCAATAAATTCCCAGTACATTACTTAGTAAATTCTCAGTAAATTCCTACTAAATTCCAAATAAATTGTCTGTCAATTCTCAGTACATTACTTTGGAAATTACTCAGTCAATTCTCAATAAATTCTCAGTAACTTACTCAGTAAATTCCCAGTAGATTTTCAGTAAATTACTCAGTAAATTCACAATAAATTCCTAGTAAATTCCAAATAAATTCTCTGTAAATTCTCAATAAATTACTCAGTAAATTCTCAAAAACTTAATCAGTAGATTACTTAGTAAATTCCCAGTAAATACTCATTGAATTACTTAGTAAATTACTCAATAAATTACTAGTAAATTCTCAGTAACTTACTTAGTAAATTCACAGTAAATGCTTAGTAACATACTCAGTAAATTCCCAGCAAATTCATAGTAAATTACCTAGGAAATTACTCAGTAAATTCCCAGTAAATTACCGGTAAATTCTTAGTAAATTACTCAGTAAATTCCCAGTAAATTACTTTGCAAATTACTCAGTAAATTCTTAGCAAATCGCCTAGTGCATTACGCTGTAAATTACTCACTAAATTACTCAGGAAATTCCCCATAAATTACTCAGTAAATTACTCTGTACATTCCTAGTAAATTCTCACTAAATTACTTAGCAAATTCCTAGCAAATTCTCACTAAATTACTCAGTGAATTCTCAGTAAATTACTCAGTAAATTCTCAAAAAATTATTTAGTAAATTCACAGTAAATTTTCATTGAATTACGTAGCAAATTCCCAGTAAATTCTGCGTAAATTCTAAGTAAATTACTCAGTAAATTGTCACTAAATTTCTTAGTAAATTCTTAGTAAATTACACAGAAAATTCTTACTAAATTCCTAGTAAATTGCAAGTAAATTCTCTGTAAATTCTCAGTAAATTACATGGCAAATTCTTAGTAAATTCTCAGTAAATTCTCCGTAAATTCTCAGAAAATTACTTAGTAAATTACTCAGAAAATTCTTAATAAATTACTGTAGACGTCCCCGAACGCCCCGGGAGGATGGGTCCCGTTCTGTTCATATTGGGTTCACTACAGTTCAGGACTCTCACTACAGTTCAGGACCCTCAAATTGTCACGGTTCTTAATCTGAACCAAAGAGTCCAAATCCAGCAAATCGTTTTGAGAAAAATAGATTTTTAGAAAAGAAGTGCCAAACATGGACTGCTGTGCCAAACATGGACTGCTTTGCCAAATACAGAGTCGCTACCTAAATATTTTTATGGGGGAATTTAGGAAACCCTGACTCGTTTGCCTAAGGTCACGTGTCCGTCATCACCAAAGTTGCCTCGGCTCGGGAACTTGGGTACAATTGGGGAAGGTCAGCTCTGAGCACCCCCGCTCGCCCGATCAAAGATCGGCCTCTACTAACCATGATATCTAGTTTTGAAAACATTATGCGTTCTTATTCCGGTTATTAGCCTAGAATTACTATGTTATGCGCACAGCAAACAAGTATAGACTAGATTGCCTAATTTGGAACAAAGCATCGCATATCCATTTATTTGGAAAATGTTTTGAAATTTGCTACTCGCGAGTAGGCTAAAACAAGCCATATGGTAAGCATGTTGTCATGGCAACACTCACACGCATGCAAGGATGCTAAAGCAATAAGAACTTACAGGGTACTCCAAGCCAAAACAAAGAACTCGTTAGCAATCAATTTATGATCCAAGTCCATGTTAAGTGCCTAATGCAATGCATACAGAATGCAATTAGGATAGGCCCGGCTAATCTTAGGATGTCATGTGAAATGAACCATTTGATGCCACAATCACCAAAATGGCACAAAAATAGAACCCAACAAGGCTTAAGAGGGGTCAAACAACCCCAAAGCTTAAAACACCCTTAAACAACTATTTCACATATTCAAGTTTAGATTTGAAATACTATGCAGTTAGTATGATACGCCGAGCCCGGTGCATGCAATACTGATGAATGATGCACGCATGCATAGCATAAGGATGCTAAATTAAATATGTCCTAGTACTAACCATCAAAGCAGGTAAGTAAAAGGGAGAAAGAAGTGGGGGTTGGAAGACATGCACACACGCACCCACACTTATTACAAATTTGCCCTCGCTCGGAGGGACCGAAAGAATAATACAGATCTAACTAACCTACAAGCTAATTGAATATTACAGACCAATTAAACTAGTTAAGAAAATTAACTAATCTAATAAAACAGTAAACATCCTCGGGAAGAGGGCCCGATGCAATGCGTGTTCGGCTCCGCTCGGAAGCCCACTGTCATGCACAAGTTGCCTTTGTCTACACTGTTTTCCTTCTCTGATCATTGCAAAATTCCCAAGGTGCATTCTATGAACCCTATGGGATACCACCAGCCAAGGGAAATAGTCACCGGCCAAGGGGAATGATCACCGGCCACTGGTTAAGATATCGGCCACCAATTGTTGGTCGGTCGGCACTAAAGATGGCCGGCCGGCCAAATCTTCCTGCAGAATCCTGTTTTGACAGCAGTAGAGGGCAAAACAGGGCATGGCAATGCATTCCAAGCAAATGTGTGCACCAACACATCCCTTATCATGTTTATGACTCAAAGGGACATGGTTCTTGGTTCTCGGACCACCAATCGCGCATTTCAATGCGTGATGGCCCAGGGGACCAAGTGTGCCATTTTGATTTCAAATGTAATGCAATGCATATAAACATACAAGGGAGCCTTCAACCTCTATCATGGCTTGCTCAAGAGGTGAGGCATGCATACCAATGTAATGCAACCTAGGCATGTGAACTAGGCATGCAATATGAACATGCAAGCAAGTAATGATGCTAGGCACACAACCTAAGGAATCAATCATGCAAGGCATGGAAAGACAAGCATACAAAATGTAATGTGGGCATGCAAGTAGGCAAGGCATGTGACAACATGTTAGGCAACTTAACCAAGATAAATGCATGCCAAATGCAAAGCCATTTAAACATGCAACAACACATGATAAGCCAAGTATGCAATCAACACACAAGGTGAGCATGCCACAACATGTGAGAATGGACTTAGACTAATTTAGGCAGCCCTTAAACAAGCCTAAAACAGTGGCCAACATGCTCAAGGATGGAAGCCAAAACACATACAAATAGGCATGCATGCAAGGTCCAACACTTAGGCACGTAGAGACAACTTTTAAGCACACTTAAAAGAGAATAAACATGGACCAATGGCATGCATTATAAGCTCTAAAATTGCATGGAAAAGAGGTGCCAAACCGACCAATCAACACAAGCAAAGCATGCAAGCATGGCGAAAACTCAAGGCAAGCTAAAAGGGTATTGAGCTACACTTAGCAAAACCAAACATGGTAGGATTTAAACAACCAAAATTAGAGTCTTTGCATGTTAAAACAAAGCCAAAAGCACATCTAGATGGCATCTAAATGGTCTAAACATGCAAGCATACGAAAGAGGCCAAATATGGAGCATAAGATGACAACCTTATAAAGCATTAAAGGGACATCAAATGAAAGCATACAAGCATGCCATGAGGACTGAAATGACATGCCAAGCGGTTCCAAACCACTGAAATGATGCAAGCAATGCATGCTCCACACTCACACACCCAAAGCCTACAAACCAAAATGCAAGGTGGCTATACTAAGCATGTCATGGTCGACCAAAACAACCAAAAACAGAGCTTAAGCATGCTAAAATGAGTACAAAAGCTTCACAAAGCTAAGCCAAAAGCATGCTAGAAACAAGGCTCAAAGCACAAGGCATGTTAAGGCAATCCACGACATTACAAGACATGTATGCAAGGCAAGCATGGTGTGTCCAAACCAAGTAAAAACAGAGGTAATATAGGGAAAAATACTACCAAATAATTCTTAAGACATGGCCAACATGCACTTAGAAAGGATGCTCACACATGAGGCAAAAATGGCCCTTTTCAAGGACAACAAGGAGAAAGGGTGGCCCTCTCCTTCTTAGGACCTTAAGGCACCATCCTCACCACTGAAATCCATCAAGATTTCAGTGGTGAGAAGGCCCAAACAAAGTGGTCCCGGAGCTCACCAAAATAGCACAAAAATAGGGCCAAACAAGGCCTAAGTGGGGTCAAATAACCCCAAACAACAAAACACTCTTAAACAACTATTTAGAGAAAGCAAAAACAAGACTTTTATATGTTATAAGCGAAGCTCGAAAACAGGTGTAAGGTAGTCAAAAAAGCTATGCAAAAATGGGGAATAAAGGGCAAGAACACTCACCCTTGAAGAACACTTCCAAGATCACAAGACCAGACCTCTTCTTGGATCAAAACTAGCTTAAAAAGTTCAAGATCAACCCTCTAATGCCTCAGCAACTAAGGAAAGGTGTAATGGTAGGTGTTTGTGTGCAATAGTAAGAACAAACACACACTAATACACCAAAAGGAGGAAGAGATATAGAGATAGAGTATATGTAAACCCTAACCCTAAAACTCAAAGCTCTGGAGCTTTTTTTTGTCAACCCTAATGGAGGGAGAAGAGGCTCCTTCTTATAGAGCTCACTCTTGCAAAGCTTCTCAAGTAAGCTAGTCAAGAGGGAGATCCCTCCATACACGTGTATGGAGGGGAGCAAAATGGGTGCCAGCTATCACATCTGGCACAAATATATCTGAAAAGCAGATGAACAGTGGTCGGCCTGCCAAAAATGTAATTTGACCAAAATAGATGGTCGGTCGACCATCTAGAGTGCCGGTCGGCCAAACATTTGGCCGATGGCAACAAAACACCGCCGGTGGCCTCAAGCCATGGCCGGTGGAGTGTGGGGATGGCCAACAAGCCATTCCCTGCCCCTCAAAGGAAAAACACCAGTGTTTGGTGCAAAACCAAGCACAAAACAGTTAAGTCGAGAGATCCTGAGGCGGGGCGCGTGGCCGAGACCTCCGGGAACTCAAGACGAACACAAACATGGATGATCACCGAGTGTTCAAACGGTGACGTCCAAGTCTTGAGGACGGTCAAAAATGGGGTGTCTACAGTTGTCCCTCTTTGATAGAACTCGAAAGTCAAAAGAATGACGGGAGTGAGTGTCAAAGCCCAGAGACGACCCATTTTTGACAAGGCCGAAGACTTAGACAAAGCATGCAAGACAATAAAGATATGCGCCCGAAGGCAGGGGCAAAATGCAACTGAAAATGTAAGAAACCGAGCATAACTTATGATCATACAAAGAAAGCTGTAACGAAGCACATAACATGCGACAGTTTTAAGCTAGAAAACACAAATCCAACTACACTACAATACAGAAAGGATGTAAGAGAATTATGCAATTCTTGATATGTCTCACTCGGAGAATACAATACCTGTGCAGTTCATCTGGTTGCACCAGCTTCAAATGAACCGTACATACAATATCGTGCCTGAAAGAGAACGAAAACTCAACAGGTACAATATAGTTAGCAACATGCATAACATGCAAAATGAATGCAAAATGGTATGCGATATATACAAAACTATGTATAATAATGCAAATGAAAATTCAATGCAATTGAATCATGATCAAATCATGAGCGGTTCAAAACCACACAAATGTCGATGCAAAGTCCGTCTACCATAGAAAAGGTGCCGCAACCCTCAAACCAACATACCAGCGTGGAATAGGCGCGTACACATGCAGAACTATGAGTGATGTAGACGGACACAAGAACAAGCAATTGGGTGGAATAACATAAGTGGGGAAGTGTCCCGCTAACGAAAGAACTTGATCCTAATGCTGGATGCAAAAATTACACTACAATGTAATATATACAATGGATATGGCATGCAGCCAAACCAAATCTTGCCTAGGAAAGGCATGGACACATACAAACCGCGTCTAACACAGATACGGTGCTGTCACCCTCAAACCAACATACCAGCGTGGAATAGGTGCGTACACATGCAGAACTGTGCTTCAACGCGAAAAGATATGGGCACATACCAGACCAAGCTCAACATGGAAAGGTGCGAGCCATAGATAGGGGTGATGCAATGAACGCATGCAGGCTACAATGCAATATATACAAATATGAAATGGATGGTATGGTATTTACAGTGGATAAGACATGCGGGCCAAATCAAATCTTGCCTAGGAAAGGCATGTACACAAACAAACCACATCTAACACAGAAATGGTGCCGCAACCCTCAAACCAATATACCAGCGTGGAATAAGCTCGTACACATGCAGAACTGTGCTTCGATGTGAAAACATATGGGCACATACCCGACCAAGCTCAACATGGAAAGGCGCGAACCATAGATGGGGGTGATGCAATGAACGCATGCAGGCTACAATGCAATATATACAAATATGCAATGGAATGGAATATTTACAATGTTATGCATGACATATGCATTATTTACAATGATGTGTGGCATATGTACTATACATAATGGATGCATGACAAATGCATGAAAAATGCATGATAATGCATGCTATTTACAGTGTATGACATATACATGTTTTTTTGTTTTTTGTTTTTTTTTGTTTGTTTTTGTTTTTGAATGTGTGACAATGCATGATGAAGGGAAAATGCATGATAATGCATGTTTTTTTTTTTTTGTTGTGTTTTTTGTTTTGTTTTTGAAATGCAAATGATGCGTGTTGTTTTTGTTGTTTTCTCTTTTTTTGAAATGTGAATGCATGATGATGCATGATTTTGAAATGCGCGACAACGCGCGGCTTTTGAGATGCATGACAATGCAAATGACCTTGGAATGCGCGACGACGCGCGGCTTTTGAAATGCACGTGAACTTGAATATGCGACGACGCGCGTCGCTTGAAATGCATGGTAGTGCATGTGAGGAAGAAACATAACAACGCATGTAAGGTGCGTATAGCAACGCGTGACGAGGATCATGCATGACAATGCAGACGCCAAAGGTTTCACACCTTCGAAGGATTTAAGGTCTCCTAAACCGAGTGCTGGGGGAAAAATGCATGGCGATGCAAATTGTGCGTGTTACAATGCGTGTAGACATGTATAACAACAAATGATAACGTGTGCAATGCACAAGGTGTGTGCATAACAATGTGAGAGAGGGATGCATAACAAATATCGAAGGAATTGCACCTTCAGAGGATTTAAGGTCTCCTAGACTGGGCGTATTTAAGGTCTCGCCAGACCGTGTAAAAGCATACAATGCGAGCACAATGACGTATAACTCAACACGCGTTCACGTCAAAGCGTTGTAAAGCAACGCATGCGGGGCAACTTTCGAATCTTTAAAGAGACAAAAGGATACAAAAAGGATACACCACACCCGTATTCAAGTGGTACGCACAGAAGACACGGTCTGAGGTCAAAACGGAGACTGGTTGAGCTTCGGAAATGCACTTTCTTGCACTATCTTGAGCAATGAAGGCCCCAAACCACACATCTGACCCAAACAAGGTTGTAGGAGGTTCACCGGCCATCAGAGGAGGTCACCGGCTTCCCACCGGCCACAAAAATAGTCCACCGACCAAATATTTGGCCGACCGGCCAACAGTGTGGCTGACCGGCCAAAAGTGCCTGAATTGGGGCAGTTTGGTCTTTTGGCCTCAGGTCTTTTAAAATAGGGCCTCTAGCCCTATTTTCTTTACTTGTTCTTGGTCGAAAATTGCTCCTCCCTCTCTCTAGGTTATTTTTCTTCCTTCCATTCACCGTTTTCTTCGGTTTTCGTGCCCGTTTTGTCGTTCGATTCGCGAATACCTTCACGTTTTGAACATTTTGAACCGAACAAAACTTTGTTTTGGTGTCTCTTTTTCGATTTCCACCACTTGAGGCTTGTTTCCCTCGAGTTCACCTCGATCCCTGTGCCTTTTCCGCACCCCAGTTTTTCTGGCCATTTTTCACCTTCCCGGGGTTGACTTTCTGTTGACTTTTCGCATTCTAGCCCGGTTTCCACATTTCCGGCCATTTCCACACTCTCTTTGAGATGGTAAACGACCTTCCACAGGGCGGGACTCCCCCGGAGCATGAGATGGATCCCAAGGCCGAGCTCCTTCCCTTGAGCGTCTGCCCGTTCGATCCGGCGACCTACCAACCGGCGATTCACATACTGCCTCCCGACGGACTTCGCCAGTTCAGGAGCTTTGACAGGACGGTGCCTCCAGAGCTTCTCCTGCGTGAGCCGGAGTCACATCTATCATACGGTGCATCCGAGGTATATTCTTTCCCGTTTCATTTTCGCAATGTAGAACATTTAACTGCCAAAGTTGATCCTGTTCTTTAACGGCTTAACCCGGATACACCGATACACTGCATGCTGTGGTTGATTGTGAATACATTTGCACTTGATATCTGTTTGAATCTAAACATGTGCACACACGCTATATTGTCACCAATTCTGAATGCTCTTCAAAACTGTACATTTTATATTGCTTCGCAACTGTTTTGCTTGAACACAGGGAGATTCCCATGCCTTCCGGGGGTATGGGAATGTCGCTGCTCATGATTGGTACATGGAGTTGCCCGATGCGGTCCGAGACATCATAGACCAGGCCGGCTTCGGCGCCTTCTGCAGAGGACTCTCTTGGCTTACTGCGAGCAGGCCTCTCCTCGCCGCTCTGGTGGAGAGGTGGTGGGACACCACCGACTCGTTCCACCTCTCTGTCGTGGAAGACATGACAATGACTCCTTATGACTTCTCGATGCTCACCGGCATCGGGGTAGGGGGTGATCCGATCCCTTTCGACACCGACATGGACGAGTGGGACGCTGCCCAAAAACACTTGCTTGGCACTCAGCCGCCACTTGCTCGGGCAGGGTATGTCAGATATTCGTGGTTCGAGGACCACTTCCGGGTCCAGGCGCCTACCACTCAGGAGGAGGTGGAGCGGTACGCACGCGGCTTCCTCATGTTTCTGCTGGGGACGACTATTTTCGCCGATCGGGCAAACACCGTGCCCCTCTACTTACTGAGCGCTCTGGTGGACGTGACTAGGATCCTGCACTATGACTGGGGTGGAGCAACCTTGGCCACCTTATACGGATACATGAGCTCGGCTTCCCGTGGCAGCGGACAGTTGCTCGGAGGTTACTGGCGAGCTTGGGAGGTACATCTCTTTCTTTGTTTTACATTTCTGCTCTACATTTTCTGTACTCTGTACACTGCACACACTGCGGTCTGCTTCATGCTGGTCATATACTGCACACACGGCACACACTGTACACTCTGTACAATACACTGCACAATACACGGTTCTGCAATTTCTGCTTTATTCTGCGTTCTGCTTTATCTGATAAGCATTCTGATACTTACTCTGCAGTTGTGGGTCTACGCCTACTTTCCGAGGCTTGCGCCAGTGCCTGACGAGGAGACCCCTCTTGTCGTTCCATTCTCCCGACGCTTCGACGTGAGATGCGTGCGGAGAACACGGGAGACATTCATCTTCTTCCGCCGCTACTTTGACACCATCACCCCCGCAGAGGTATGTTCAACCTTAGAGTTTATTTAAACTTTGCTTTACACTGTATTTTCAATAACAGTAGATAACAAACTGCATGCCATTTACAGATCACCTGGCAGCCTTGGGCTCCATTGCCAGCCGTGACGCGGGAGCGATTTGCCGGTGCTGAGGAGACTGCACGCTTCAGGCTCCTGCTGGAGGGCCCGGTCTGTCAGGCTTGGTACCTGGGTGAGCGTTTCCTACGCCAGACCCTGGGTTTACCGAAGCAGATAGTCTCGGTTCACCCTCCTGAGTACATGAGGGATACCGAGAGGTTCACTCTTGAGCAGATGGCCGACTACACGATCGATTGGGACTCGACGCGCTTTAGAGGCATAGGCGACTACACAGAGTATGTTCGGACCTTCATTATATGGCCTTTGAGCAGCGTCCGTCGGGCAGAGAGAGCCGCAGAGGTATGTTCAACCTTAGAGTTTATTTAAACTTTGCTTTACACTGTATTTTCAATAACAGTAGATAACAAACTGCATGCCATTTACAGATCACCTGGCAGCCTTGGGCTCCATTGCCAGCCGTGACGCGGGAGCGATTTGCCGGTGCCGAGGAGACTGCACGCTTCAGGCTCCTGCTGGAGGGCCCGGTCTGTCGGGCTTGGTACCTGGGTGAGCGTTTCCTACGCCAGACCCTGGGTTTACCGAAGCAGATAGTCTCGGTTCACCCTCCTGAGTACATGAGGGATACCGAGAGGTTCACTCTTGAGCAGATGGCCGACTACACGATCGATTGGGACTCGACGCGCTTTAGAGGCATAGGCGACTACACAGAGTATGTTCGGACCTTCATTATATGGCCTTTGAGCAGCGTCCGTCGGGCAGAGAGAGAGAGAGGCCGGCGGCGCCTGCGGCTGGAGTCGGAGCAGGGACATCGAGGATGGCTCGAGTCCGTGGGAGGAGTGGAGCTCAGAGAGGACGGGGGGTTAGTTGGCCAGCATTGCCCGTGACGATGACATGCAGAGGGCGGGGTGGGGCGACTTACCAAATCCCCATTGCTCCCCCTCCAGCTGATCATGAGCTAGTCGAGTTCTACGACTTGCCTCCGATATGTACTACTGCATTTTGCATTTTACATCGTTATTTCATTTCACTTGATATTCCGCAGAATACTGAGACTTCTAACACTTTTGCAGGCTTCCTCCGAGTACACTCGCCAGTCCCTGGAGTTGACCGCCTCTGTGATGGGGATGCTCCAGTAGGGCCTCGACCTTCTGGCGATTTACAGTATTCCGATATGTTCTTTTGACCATGGTCTCAAACCGTAAACTGTTCCACACAATCTGATGCATAACACAACACATGATACACGACCCTCACGGCATCTGACACACTGTACTCATACACTGCATTCTGCACTGACAAACTGTTCACAGCATTACTCACGGCATTCATACACTGTACTCATACACTGCATTCTGCACTAATACACTGCTCACAGTATTCACACAATGTATTCATACACTGCATTCTGCACTGATACACTGCTCACAGTATTCATACACTGCATTCATACACTGCATTCTGCACTGATACACTGTTCACAGTATTCATACACTGCATTCTGCACTGATACACTGCTCACAGTATTCATACACTGTATTCATATACTGCATTCTGTAGCATACTGATGCGTTTGCCATTTGTACTTTTCAGTATCCTTTCTAGATTCCTACTGTAGGAGGTGCTCCAGTTGGACTATCCGTTCCTGTTTGAGGGGGAGATGGAGAGGGCAGAGTATACCCCCGCACCAAGGCGGGGCGCACTCATGTTGGGAGTAGCTCACGGGCACCACTCCCCGATGACGAAGAGTCCGAGGCGGAGGCGGAGGCAGAGGCAGAGGCGGAGTCATCTGAGGAGGAGACCGGAGATGGCACTGACTCAGGCTCAGATGACGGCGCTGATGACGATGCTCCTGGACCTTCGTCCAGGAAGAGGACGAGGACAGACCCTTAGGCCTGAGGTCGCTTGACATTGATCCAGATTTTTGCTGCTTTTCTTCTTCTTATTTTGCTTTTCTTTTTTTGCTGGTAGCTAGAGTACCTTGTACTGCCACAGGCAAGTTTTGTTTTTTTCGAAACTTTGTACTTGA
This sequence comes from Camellia sinensis, assembly GCF_004153795.1. Taxonomy (NCBI): domain Eukaryota; kingdom Viridiplantae; phylum Streptophyta; class Magnoliopsida; order Ericales; family Theaceae; genus Camellia; species Camellia sinensis. The sequence continues at coordinate 1,222,428 of NW_021025612.1, read as the reverse complement.
AAAAGATGATGAAATGAAACAAAGCTTTTTATTTGAAAAAGTGTTACATTTTGGTACATTACATTACATCACATCACATAACAATGTAAATGGAATTGATCTCCCGTCTGAAAGTCAAATATTTGTATTGTAATAACCAGGTAACGAACCGGCCAACGGCAAAACAACTCATACAACCCACTGCTTAGTTTGAACACTCGGCCCATACTCTGCTGGGAATTAATCTGCATACAGGCCATTTTGTTTATACTGCACACGGCAAACCCTGAACAAACAGTCCAATCTGACAAGACGGAATACAAAGGTAGAATCGGTTGAAGTTGAATCACACTCAGACGACCCAAATTTTCCCTTTCCTTTTTGCTTCGCATAAATGTGGAGAATGGCACAGCACTCTGAGCACAGCATGATTAAAATTTTTGAGATTGAAAAAAAAGTTTTTCAAACCGGGGTATTGAGCCTACAACTGAACTCAGTGAAAAAGACTCAACAGCGGAAACAAAAAGGGTAAACAACCTAATCACAACAAGACACGCTCGGAACGACTCAAAGCAAGAATTGAGATAAACAAAACAAAAGACACGACATACCGACGTGTTTACAAAAATGAGAAACCTTAAATCATGAGGAGCCAGTTCCTTTGGGCTTTATCTCCCACCCTTTCTTATTTGTGATTCTCACATCACTCGACTCTCAGGCTTGATTTTTTTTCTCAAAACCCTTTGGCTCGCTTTTTCTCTCAACTTACACCGCTCTATTCTTCATTCTCTCATTTTTTATCCCTCCCCGGGGTGTTTGATGGATGAATAGAAAGTGGTGGGTTCATACCGGATACGGTTAGCTCGCGGCTATTTCTTCTGGTGGCGTTTGGTCGATGCCCCAGACAAAGGAATGGAGTATCCTGATCCGTTCCAATTTGTGCTTCGCACTTGGCTCAATACCTTGTCGCTTGGAGGTTGTTGAGAGCTTTCAGCCCTTTATTAACAGCTTCAGTTGTGTTTTCTTCTGGCGAATAGAGTGCCCTTCTGGCAAGTATTGACAATCAGAGGAAAGACAGGGAGCCTGACTCAACTTTGCCCCTAATTTCATCATTTTGACCACTTTTTGTTTTGGTTTTCTACTAAAATAATTTTAACCAAAATGAGAGTTAGATTAACATACTTGTCCGATTTTCTGATTTGAAAATCATGCAAGCCAGGCTATGAGCACTGAAAATTTTCCCTTTTTGGGTCCAAGAAAATGGCCCAGTTTTTGAAAATGAAATAATTTTTGAGAAAATAGTCAACCTCAATAAAAATTCTCAAAAACTATTTTTGCAAACAGTCAATGCTCAGCGAGCACGGAACTTGCTCTCGAGATGCACAACCTCGGATCGGAGGCAATGGAAAATTGCCTCTTGCTTGAAAAGAGCTGCACGACAACGGAAAGTTGCCCCTGGTTTGAACGGCGACTCATGGCAACGGAAAGTTGCCCCTTGTCTGGATAACGCCGCAGCATTTTGTAAACAGTCCTCGTTAGTGATAATCACGACTGAACTCTCGGACACGGAGAAGACGAAGATGGTCAAAACCAATATATGGACACAGTCACTTTGAAAGTGTGTGGTACTGAACTTCAGGATGAAACTGCCTACGTATCCCAAACATGGGAATCAAGGATGATTAAAACCATTACACGGACTTAGTCGCTATGAAAGCGTTGGGGGCTGGACTTCAGGACGAAGTTGCCTACGTATCCCAAACATGGGAATCAAGCCTTACGTAGTTTCGGTTAAGGTACACTCGGGTATTAACCTTCACTTTTAAGGCTCTAACTTTTGCCAAGGCGCCCGTTGCGGGTTTTCGACCTTGCGAGCTTTGTTCTTCTTTCCTTTTTCAATTCTTTTCTTTTCTTTTTTCTCTTTTTTTTTTTTTCATTTTTCTCTTTTCATTTTTTTTCTTTTGCTTTAACTTTTGCCTGGGTCGCCCTTCTGGGTTTTCGGCCCAGCGAGCCTCTCAAAGGGTAAAAGTGTAACAAGTCCATTCCAAATGGTTTTGAGATCCTGAAGTCATCTGTATCCAGGAAAATGACTTTGTATTGATTTGCTGAAGGACCCATCTTCGGCTTTTCGAGCACATCGGATGTTTTTGCCCCTAGTTAGGGGGGGTGCTTCTGTTCTAGCTTCACAAGCTTCTTCCGGCTAGATCTGATCTTCTTGATCTGACTTCGGTGCTTCTTGTTCGAGGGCTGCTTCCAGTCTAGCCACACAGGCCTCTCTCGATGGTTGATCGTTGAACACTCCGAATTATGGTTCAAGGTTTTAAAGCAAGGGCTCAAGTCTTGAGGCTGAGAGCGATCCTAAGCTGCACAATCTCAAGAGCGACTCCACACAGGTCTTCGCAGGGTTGCGCAAAACATTTTGTTTTTGAAAGAATTTTAAGAAGCGACAAATCGCTCGTGCTGAAGATAGTGTGGAACCAGTCTGGATCAAGCTAGGGTCCTTCTCAGTACTCACGCTGACAAGCATGATTTCAATCATTAAGGGCTTAGCACGCCTCTCTTTCTCTTAATTTGATCAAAGTTTTGCAAATCCCGGGGAATTCCTTCCCCTTTGTTTTCACCACAGTGTCCAAAAAGGTTTTGAAGAACTTACGTCAATGCAATGATTTTCAGGGCACAAGAGAGCAGGTGGAATGTACTGCTATTCCATTCAAATCCTCTAGCACAACTAGCTCAAAATAGTAGTAAGCACGAAAACATGATAGCCGCAGCTGTTTCATTCAGATTCCCTGGTTGCAACTGGCTCCATAGCAGAGACAGACTCAAAAGAAAACAAAAAGATAATCACAAAACAAAACGGTGTTCGAGGCAACAACCCTGGAATCACCTGACATTCTATACAATGGGACTGACTCGACACAACAAGACAAACCCTTTAAGTAAGAAGACTGACTCAAGACAATGAGACAGACCTAAAACGAAAACCAAGAACTGACTCGACACCCAAGCCAGAAATTACAAAACTGCATTTGCAAATGCTCCCAATAGTGCGTGCCAAACGCCACATCTGAAATACACTGGGCGCCGCCCGCAGGTGGTCCAACCCCTGATCACATACTTGCAGTATCGTCGAAGTCCAACAGCTTAGTGGTAACAGACTTTGCTGAGGTAGGTGGGAGGATGACCTCATTGTCGATCAAATCTTGCACTTCATGACGAAGGCGAAAACAACCATCGGTGCTATAACCAGACTGTTGGTGGTACGCGCAGTACAATGTAGCATCATGTGGGAGAGGGAGATTCTTCGGGAGAGGCCGATGCTTGAGGGGTTTAAGATGTCCCTTTTTAGCTAAAATTTGAAATGCCCTAGACAAAGGCATGTAGAGGGCATGAAAGACTCTGCGCCCTCGAGGCAGATACTTCGAAGTCTGAGGGTTCTTGCTAGACGCACTAGCGAAAGGGTCGGCAGGCACTGCCTTGGCTTTCTGAGCTTTTCCTAGTGCAGGGTTGGGAGCGGAAGGAACTGTTCTGGCATGATGGGGCCTATCCCGATTTTTTGCCTGGCTTGAACTGTCCTCGGCTGGAGTGGGGAAAGCATCATCCACAGCCTTAGTCATAACTGCGAACACTTGTTACTTATTCATTCCCCCGGCTTTCAAAGCCTCGACTGCCCACAGCAGTTGTCCAACGGGATCAGCATCTGTTCTCACTTTATTCTTACCTTTAGCCTCAACCTGATCAAGGGTTTGGGTTACTACATCAGAGCAAAACCTGGTTGTTGTTGACACGCCGTTGCTGTAGCTGGAGGCAACCTCTAGTTGGCTGAGCTCGATCACAATCCGCCCCAGTAGCGGGGGCTCTTGTGGTACAAAATTTCTAGCATATGATGTGGCTGGTGGCGAAGCTGACATTCCATAGGCCAGATCGGCCACGGATCTCTGGAGGTCACCGATCATTCCCATTAACTCAAACGTGGTGGGCTCACGAGCCTGATACAACTGGGGGGTCCAGATCGGGTGTGCAGCAGGCGACCTGGGCAGATGCGGTACATCAACATTGGTCTCATCCTGCAAGATGATCCCTTGGTCTAACGCGGCTGCCATAACCACAATTTCCTCTGAACTTTGGGTCGTCATAAGTCTGTTGAACTTGAACGGAGATTATGTAACTGGCAATTAACGGATCAGACGTCTGCCTTGCCTCAGGAAGGAGAACACCAAATCTCTGAACCCAAATCTCTGAACTGAAAGGGAACAAGCAGCATTTCAGCCCAAATGAAACAGACACAGGCGTAGCTGAATAATTGTACTCTACTACTGATCACTGTTCCGCAAAATCACTGCCCTAAAAACTGAATCTATACCCGCAGATATAACGATTCCCCAAAACACTGATATTGATGCCCCAGGCCTAGTACTAAACTTGCAAACTGATATGTGCGTTCTTGTAGAGATACACTCTAAAAGCACATAGCAAGTAAATGAGAACCAAACACCCCTATGCTGGGTGGGGTTTCCCTGTCTTATTTTGTCAGGAGCTAGGGTTTCACTACGCACGCAGCGGTTTCAACAACCTAACATCGGGTAAGCAACCTATCCTAGTTTGGAATGGTCACTACGGATTTCGATATGCACTAGGTCGAATGGTCAAAAAGGGTGCCCCGGTAAAAACCGGGGTTTGTGTTCCCATACTGGCAGAGCCGTAACTGGTTAGCCTTATGGTCATGCCTTGACAAGACCAGCCTCGGCAAACCGTTCAGGAATGGCAGATGGCAAACACGGTGTCCTAGGCACACCAATGCACATGCAATGCAAAGAAACACATAAGTGTAGTCAAAAACAAGATATCATGAATTCGAGTCAAGCTCTCCAAACATCCCAGCAGAGTCGCCAGAAACTGTAGACGTCCCCGAACGCCCCGGGAGGATGGGTCCTGTTCTGTTCATATTGGGTTCACTACAGTTTAGGACTCTCAAATTGTCACGGTTCTTTACTGAAAGAGTCCAAATCTGGCAAATCGTTTTGAGAAAATGATTTTTTAGAAAAGAAGTGCCAAACATGGACTGCTTTGCCAGATACAGAGTCGCCACCTAAATTTTTTATGGGAGAATTAAGGAAACCCTGACTCGTTTGCCTAAGGCCACGTGTCTGTCATCACCAAGTTGCCTCGGCTCGGGAACTTGGGTACGATTGGGGAAGGTCAGCTATGAGCACCCCCGCTCGCCGATCAAAGATCGGCCTTATTAACCATGATATCTAGTTTTGAAAACATTATGTGTTCTTATTCCGGTTATTAGCCTAGAATTACTATGTTATGCGCACAGCAAACAAGTATAGACTAGATCGCCTAATTTGGAACAAAGCATCGCATATCCGTTTATTTGAAAAAATGTTTTGAAATTTGTTACTTGCGAGTAGGCTAAAACACGGTTTTTGATGAGTTGTTCCAACTCAAGCAATCCAACCTTCACCCACAGGCATTCAGGCAGTTCATATCACATAAGCATCTAGCCACATGGTAAGCATGCTGTCATGGCAACACTCACACGCATGCAAGGATGCTAAAGCATAAGAACTTACAGGGTACTCCAAGCCAAAACAAGAACTCGTTACAATCAATGTATGATCCAAGTCCATGTTAAGTGCCTAATGCAACGCATACAAGAATGCAATTAGGATAGGCCCGCTAATCTTAGGATGTCATGTGAAATGCAACCATTTGATGCACATATTCAAGTTTAGATTTGAAATACTATGCAGTTAGTATGATTCGCCGAGCCCGATGCATGCAATACTGATGAATGATGCACGCATGCATAGTATAAGGATGCTAAATTAAATAGTCCTATAGTACTAACCATCAAAGCAGGTAAGTAAAGGGAGAAAGAAGTGGGGTTGGAAGACATGCCACACACTCATCCACACTTATTACAAATTTGCCCTCGTTCGCAGGGACCGAAAGAATAATACAGATCTAACTAACCTACAAGCTAATTGAATATTACAGACCAATTAAACTAGTTAAGCAAATTAACTAATCTAATAAAATAGTAAACAGCCTCGGGAAGAGGGCCCGATGCAATGCGTGTTCGGCTCCGCTCGGAAGCCCATTGTCATGAACAAGTTGCCTCTGTCGACGCTTTTTCCTTCTCTGATCATTGCAAAATTCCCAAGGTGCATTCTATGAACCCTGTGGGATACCACGGCCAAGGGAAATAGTCACCGGCCAAGGGAATGATCACCGGCCACTGGTTAAGATATCGGCCACCAATTGTTGGTCAGTCGGCAGTAAAGATGGCCAGCCGGCCAAATCTTCCTGCAGAATCCTGTTTTGATAGCAACAGAGGGCAAACAAGGCATGGCAATGCATTCCAAGCAAATGTGTGCACTAACGCATCCCTTATCATGTTTATGACTCAAAGGGACATGGTTCTTGGTTCTCGGACCACCAATCGCGTATTTCAATGCGTGATGGCCCAAGGGACCAAGTGTGCCATTTTGATTTCAAATGTAATGCAATGCAATATAAACATACAAGGGAGCCTTCAACCTCTATCATGGCTTGATCAAGAGGTGAGGCATGCATGCCAATGTAATGCAACCTAGGCATGTGAACTAGGCATGCAATATGAACATGCAAGCAAGTAATGATGCTAGGCACACAACCTAAGGAATCAATCATGCAAGGCATGGAAAGACAAGCATACAAAATGAATGTGGCATGCAAGCAGGCAAGGCATGTGACAACATGTTAGGCAACTTAACCAAGATAAATGCATGCCAAATGCAAAGCCATTTAAACATGCAACAACACATGATAAGCCAAGTATGCAATCAACACAAGGTGAGCATGCCACAACATGCGAGAATGGACTTAGACTAATTTAGGTAGCCCTCAAACAAGCCTATAACAGTGGCCAACATGCTCAAGGATGGAAGCCAAAACACATACAAATAGGCATGCATGCAAGGTCCAACACTTAGGCAAGTAGAGACAACTTTTAAGCACACTTAAAAGAGAATAAACATGGACCAATGGCATGCTTTATAAGCTCTGAAATTGCATGGAAAAGAGGTGCCAAACTGACCAATCAACACAAGCAAAGCATGCAAGCATGGCAAAACTCAAGGCAAGCTAAAAGGGTATTGAGCTAACTTAGCAAAACCAAACATGGTAGGATTTAAACAACAAAAATCAGAGTCTTAGCATGTTAAAACAAAGCCAAAAACACATCTAGATGGCATCTAAATGGTCTAAACATGCAAGCATACGAAAGAGGCCAAACATGGAGCGTAAGATGACAACCTTATAAAGCATTAAAGGGACATCAAATGAAAGCATACAAGCATGCCATGAGGACTGAAATGACATGCTAAGCGGTTCCAAACCACTGAAATGATGCAAGCAATGCATGCTCCACACTCACACACCCAAAGCCTACAAACCAAAATGCAAGGTGGCTATACTAAGCATGTCATGGTCACCAAAACAACCAAAAACAGAGCTTAACATGCTAAAACGAGTACAAACTTCACAAAGCTAAGCCAAAAGCATGCTAGAAACAAGGCTCAAAGCACAAGGCATGTTAAGGCAATCCACGGCATTACAAGACATGTATGCAAGGCAAGCATGGTGCGTCCAAGCCAAGTAAAAATAGAGGTAATATAGGGAAAAATACTACCAAATAATACTTAAGACATGGCCAACATGCACTTAGAAAGGATGCTCACACTGAGCAAAAATGGCCTTTTCAAGGACAACAAGGAGAGGGGGTGGCCCTCTCTTTCTTAGGACTTTAAGGCACCATCCTCACCACTGAAATCCCTCAAGATTTCAGTGGCGAGAAGGCCCAAACAAAGTGGTCCCGGAGCTCACCAAAATAGCACAAAAATAGGGCCAAACAAGGCCTAAGAGGGGTCAAATAACCCCAAACAACAAAACACTCTCAAACAACTATTTAGAGCAAGAAAAAAAGACTTTTATATGTTATAAGCTAAGCTCGAAAACAGGTGTAAGGTAGTCAAAAAAAGCTATGCAAAAATGGGGAATAAAGGGCAAGAACACTCACCCTTGAAGAACACTTCCAAGATCACAAGACCAGACCTTTTCTTGTATCAAAACTAGCTTAAAAAGTTCAAGATCAACGCTCTAATGCCTCAGCAACTAAGGAAAGGTGTAATGGTAGGTGTTTGTGTACAATAGTAAGAACAAACACACACTAATACACCAAAAGGAGGAAGAGATATAGAGATAGAGTATATGTAAACCCTAACCCTAAAACTCAGAGCTCTGGAGCTTTTTTGTCAACCCTAATGGAGGGAGAAGAGGCTCCCTTCTTATAGAGCTCACTCTTGCAAAGCTTCTCAAGTAAGCTAGTCAAGAGGGAGATCCGTCCATACATGTGTATGGATGGGAGCAAAGTGGGTGCCAGCTATTACAGCTTGCACAAAAATATCTGAAAAGAGAGATGAACAGTGGTCGGCCAGCCAAAAATGCAATTTGACCAAAATAGATGGCCGGTCGACCATCTAGAGTGCCGGTCGGCCAAACATTTGGCCGATGGCAACAAAACACAGCCGGTGGCCTCAAGCCATGGCCGGTGGAGTGTGGGGATGCCAACAAGCCATTCCCTGCCCCTCAAAGGCAAAACACAAGTGTTTGGTGCAAAACCAAGCACAAAACAGTCGAGTCGAGAGATTCTAAGGCGAGGCGCGTGGCCGAGACCTCTGTGAACTCAAGACGAACACAAACATGGATGATCACCGAGTGTTCAAACGGTGACGTCCAAGTCTTGAGGACGGTCAAAAATGGGGTGTTTACAATTACTTAGTAAATTACTCTGTAAATTCATCATAAATTCACTATAAATTATCAATAAATTCCAGTAAATTCCAAATAAATTCTCTGTAAATTCTTAGTAAATTACTCAATATATTCCCAGTAAATTACTCAGTAACTTCATGATAAATTCTCAGTAAATTTCCAGTAAATTCTTAGTAAATTACCAGAAAATTCCCAATAAATTCCTAGTAAATTACTGCGCAAATTATTCAATAAATTCTCACTAAATTACTCATTAAATTCCCAGAAAATTCTAAGTAAATTACTCCATAAATTTTTAATAATTTCCAGTAAATTCTCGGTAAATTACTAGTCAATTATCAGTAAATTCTCTGAAAATTACTCAGGAAATTACTCGATAAATTCTCAGCAACTTACTCAGTACATTCTAAGAAAAGTACTCGAAAATTTCAAGTAAATTCTCAGTAAATTACTCAGTATATCATCCAGTAAATTCCCAGTATATTCTTCGGCCCAAAGGGTAATGGTGGCACGATTGTCATCAAGTTCAATTCGAGATCGGCCTGAATCATTCAGTTGGCGCGACATGATTATGCCGAGCAGTGGCCCATCAATAATCAGCACTGGGCTGAATAATCAGCCTAGCGACCCAATTGACATAGGCCTATCAGTAAGTGAGGCCGGATCCATAACTCTGAATCATCAAGACTCAATATGGACGAGGTGTCTAAATTAATAGCAGACGCTGTAAGGCCCACAGTGGAAGGATCCGCATCAGCCCAAAAACATAATGTACAACGGAGGCCAATGTAAAATAAATTGTAATCAATTATTTTATTAATAACAATATTTCAGTTTGCAATTCAAATGCGCCCTTACAAACGACTTTGTCGACATTCCCACACAAAATAACAAATAATTGTGTTTTTTACAAATATATTATACGCGTCAGTCAGAAAGTCCACCACTATCCCGGAATTCGGATACAATATTGTTTCCCATGTTGATAAATGTTTTAACGCCTTGACGGCTAATGGCTGCATATTCATTAGTTTGCGGCGGCATTGAAACGGGCACACGCGCAATACAACAAAACGATTTGTTTCCGTACCCCTACCATACAACCAGTTCGTGGGTCCACCACTGGACCATTGGAAAACATCTTCAAATTTAGGCGTATAGGCAGGATTAGGAAAGTGGTACAACACAACGATAAATTCACATTGTCCATTGTCAAATATACCAGATGTATCGAAATCCACAATTTGAGTAGGAGCATCACGCATGTCGCTTTCCAATCCAGGAGTATCGGCGGCAACCTTAGAGAGCTGCCAGTTTGGCGTAAAACTACACCCTATATGTACAGTCCTAGAAGCTTTATTTTCCCCAAGTCGTTCATTGTGTTCAGTACCAACATCGGGCAAGTCAAAATGAAAAAAATGCGGCTCATCAAACGGCAAAAATCGTCAATCCTCCAGATGGAATCACAAAACGATTTAGACGTGAATCGTTTTTTTTTGGAATAATCCATTTTCGCTTAAAATAACGTCGTCCCGAAACACTGGATCTACTAGATGTGGTCCACCGGCGACTAAAATTTATTGTTGTCTGGAGTATATGGACGACGTTGTGAAATCGAAACGTAGTAGCCCATAAATCGATGGTGAAAATCCAGCAATTAAATGGAGCACATCGTTTAATTTTATAGCATAAAATGTTGACCGTGATATGGGTCAACGTTAACAGTGTATGGCAACTAAAATACGTGGATAGTGGAACGATGAAGCGTATTTGACGACAAATAGTAAGATGGCACAGGTTGCACCAAGGAAACAACATGTGGCCATAAAATGAGCCCCCATTTAAATTCAAATTCCGCTAGTGCTTGCCTTTTTAGATCTTTAATCCTGGCCGCAGATCTGGGAGCAGAGCGGAGCCCTTACTTGACAACACACCGCGAATTGCGGAAGGAGAACCAATCGGGAGACGAACGTGGCGCGAGGGGGGGAAGCATCCCAGGTATATT
>NW_021025612.1:1200452-1211596 GCF_004153795.1 Camellia sinensis | reverse complement strand
CCAAGGGACCAAGTGTTGCATTTTGATTTCAAATGTAATGCAATGCATATAAACATACAAGGGAGCCTTCAACCTCTATCATGGCTTGATCAAGAGGTGAGGCATGCATGCCAATGTAATGCAACCTAGGCATGTGAGCTAGGGCTTCACTACGCACGCAGCGGTTTCAAACAACCTAACATCGGGTAAGCAACCTATCCTAGTTTGGAATGGTCACTACGGATTTCGATATGCACTAGGTCGAATGGTCAAAAAGGGTGCCCCGGTAAAAACCGGGGTTTGTGTTCCCATACTGGCAGAGCCCGTAACTGGTTAGCCTTATGGTCATGCCTTGACAAGACCAGCCTCCGGCAAACCGTTCAGGAATGGCAGATGGCAAACACGGTGTCCTAGGCACACCAATGCACATGCAATGCAAAGAAACACATAAGTGTAGTCAAAACAAGATATCATGAATTCGAGTCAAGCTCTCCAAACATCCCCAGCAGAGTCGCCAGAAACTGTAGACGTCCCCGAACGCCCCGGGAGGATGGGTCCTGTTCTGTTCATATTGGGTTCACTACAGTTTAGGACTCTCAAATTGTCACGGTTCTTAATCTGAACCAAAGAGTCCAAATCTGGCAAATCGTTTTTGTCCCAAATAAGATCTGCCAAACATGGACAGGCTTGCGGTAGTAGAGGTGAGAGGCGGGGGATACCTCGCCAAGGAGCACACGAGGTACCAGTTCATAAGGTTGCGGTGCAAGAGGAGGGGTTCGGCCAAGATCACCAAAGTTGCCTCGGCTCGGGAACTTGGGTACGATTGGGGAAGGTCAGCTATGAGCACCCCCGCTCGCTCGATCAAAGATCGGCCTATATTAACCATGATATCTAGTTTTGAAAACATTATGTGTTCTTATTCCGGTTATTAGCCTAGAATTACTATGTTATGCGCACAGCAAACAAGTATAGACTAGATCGCCTAATTTGGAACAAAGCATCGCATATCCGTTTATTTGAAAAATGTTTTGAAATTTGTTACTTGCGAGTAGGCTAAAACACGGATTTTGATGAGTTGTTCCAACTCAAGCAATCCAACCTTCACCCACAGGCATTCAGGCAGTTCATATCACATAAGCATCTAGCCACATGGTAAGCATGCTGTCATGGCAACACTCACACGCATGCAAGGATGCTAAAGCATAAGAACTTACAGGGTACTCCAAGCCAAAACAAAGAACTCGTTACCAATCAATGTATGATCCAAGTCCATGTTAAGTGCCTAATGCAACGCATACAGAATGCAATTAGGATAGGCCCGGCTAATCTTAAGATGTCATGTGAAATGCAACCATTTGATGCACATATTCAAGTTTAGATTTGAAATACTATGCAGTTAGTATGATTCGCCGAGCCCGATGCATGCAATACTGATGAATGATGCACGCATGCATAGTATAAGGATGCTAAATTAAATATGTCCTAGTACTAACCATCAAAGCAGGTAAGTAAAAGGGAGAAAGAAGTGGGGGTTGGAAGACATGCACACACTCATCCACACTTATTACAAATTTGCCCTCGTTCGCAGGGACCGAAAGAATAATACAGATCTAACTAACCTACAAGCTAATTGAATATTACAGACCAATTAAACTAGTTAAGCAAATTAACTAATCTAATAAAATAGTAAACAGCCTCGGGAAGAGGGCCCGATGCAATGCGTGTTCGGCTCCGCTCGGAAGCCCATTGTCATGAACAAGTTGCCTCTGTCGACGCTGTTTTCCTTCTCTGATCATTGCAAAATTCCCAAGGTGCATTCTATGAACCCTGTGGGATACCACCGGCCAAGGGAAATAGTCACCGGCCAAGGAGAATGATCACCGGCCACTGGTTAAGATATCGGCCACCAATTGTTGGTCAGTCGGCAGTAAAGATGGCCAGCCGGCCAAATCTTCCTGCAGAATCCTGTTTTGATAGCAACAGAGGGCAAAACAAGGCATGGCAATGCATTCCAAGCAAATGTGTGCACCAACACATCCCTTATCATGTTTATGACTCAAAGGGACATGGTTCTCGGTTCTCGGACCACCAATCGCGCATTTCAATGCGTGATGGCCCAAGGGAACAAGTGTGCCATTTTGATTTCAAATGTAATGCAATGCATATAAACATACAAGGGAGCCTTCAACCTCTATCATGGCTTGATCAAGAGGTGAGGCATGCATGCCAATGTAATGCAACCTAGGCATGTGAACTAGGCATGCAATATGAACATGCAAGCAAGTAATGATGCTAGGCACACAACCTAAGGAATCAATCATGCAAGGCATGGAAAGACAAGCATACAAAATGTAATGTGGGCATGCAAGCAGGCAAGGCATGTGACAACATGTTAGGCAACTTAACCAAGATAAATGCATGCCAAATGCAAAGCCATTTAAACATGCAACAACACATGATAAGCCAAGTATGCAATCAAGACACAAGGTGAGCATGCCACAACATGCGAGAATGGACTTAGACTAATTTAGGTAGCCCTCAAACAAGCCTATAACAGTGGCCAACATGCTCAAGGATGGAAGCCAAAACACATACAAATAGGCATGCATGCAAGGTCCAACACTTAGGCAAGTAGAGACAACTTTTAAGCACACTTAAAAGAGAATAAACATGGACCAATGGCATGCATTATAAGCTCTGAAATTGCATGGAAAAGAGGTGCCAAACTGACCAATCAACACAAGCAAAGCATGCAAGCATGGCTAAAACTCAAGGCAAGCTAAAAGGGTATTGAGCTATACTTAGCAAAACCAAACATGGTAGGATTTAAACAACAAAAATCAGAGTCTTAGCATGTTAAAACAAAGTCAAAAACACATCTAGATGGCATCTAAATGGTCTAAACATGCAAGCATACGAAAGAGGCCAAACATGGAGCGTAAGATGACAACCTTATAAAGCATTAAAGGGACATCAAATGCAAGCATACAAGCATGCCATGAGGACTGAAATGACATGCTAAGCGGTTCCAAACCACTGAAATGATGCAAGCAATGCATGCTCCACACTCACACACCCAAAGCCTACAAACCAAAATGCAAGGTGGCTATACTAAGCATGTCATGGTCGACCAAAACAACCAAAAACAGAGCTTAAGCATGCTAAAACGAGTACAAAATCTTCACAAAGCTAAGCCAAAAGCATGCTAGAAACAAGGCTCAAAGCACAAGGCATGTTAAGGCAATCCACGGCATTACAAGACATGTATGCAAGGCAAGCATGGTGCGTCCAAGCCAAGTAAAAATAGAGGTAATATAGGGAAAAATACTACCAAATAATACTTAAGACATGGCCAACATTCACTTAGAAAGGATGCTCACACGTGATGCAAAAATGGCCCTTTTCAAGGACAACAAGGAGAGGGGGTGGCCCTCTCTTTCTTAGGACCTTAAGGCACCATCCTCACCACTGAAATCCCTCAAGATTTCAGTGGCGAGAAGGCCCAAACAAAGTGGTCCCGGAGCTCACCAAAATAGCACAAAAATAGGGCCAAACAAGGCCTAAGAGGGGTCAAATAACCCCAAACAACAAAACACTCTCAAACAACTATTTAGAGCAAGAAAAAATAAGACTTTTATATGTTATAAGCTAAGCTCGAAAACAGGTGTAAGGTAGTCAAAAAAGCTATGCAAAAATGGGGAATAAAGGGCAAGAACACTCACCCTTGAAGAACACTTCCAAGATCACAAGACCAGACCTTTTCTTGTATCAAAACTAGCTTAAAAAGTTCAAGATCAACGCTCTAATGCCTCAGCAACTAAGGAAAGGTGTAATGGTAGGTGTTTGTGTACAATAGTAAGAACAAACACACACTAATACACCAAAAGGAGGAAGAGATATAGAGATAGAGTATATGTAAACCCTAACCCTAAAACTCAGAGCTCTGGAGCTTTTTTTGTCAACCCTAATGGAGGGAGAAGAGGCTCCCTCTTATAGAGCTCACTCTTGCAAAGCTTCTCAAGTAAGCTAGTCAAGAGGGAGATCCCTCCATACACGTGTATGGAGGGGGGCAAAGTGGGTGCCAGCTATCACAGCTGGCACAAAATATCTGCCAAAAGCAGATGCACAGTGGTCTGGGAGCAAAGTGGGTGCCAGCTATTACAGCTTGCACAAAAATATCTGAAAAAGCAGATGAACAGTGGTCGGCCAGCCAAAAATGCAATTTGACCAAAATAGATGGCCGGTCGACCATCTAGAGTGCCGGTCGGCCAAACATTTGGCCGATGGCAACAAAACACAGCCGGTGGCCTCAAGGCATGGCCGGTGGAGTGTGGGGATGGCCAACAAGCCATTCCCTGCCCCTCAAAGGCAAAACACAAGTGTTTGGTGCAAAACCAAGCACAAAACAGTCGAGTCGAGAGATTCTAAGGCGAGGCGCGTGGCCGAGACCTCTGTGAACTCAAGACGAACACAAACATGGATGATCACCGAGTGTTCAAACGGTGACGTCCAAGTCTTGAGGACGGTCAAAAATGGGGTGTTTACAATTACTTAGTAAATTACTCTGTAAATTCATCGTAAATTCACTGTAAATTAGTCAATAAATTCCAGTAAATTCCAAATAAATTCTCTGTAAATTCTTAGTAAATTACTCAATATATTCCCAGTAAATTACTCAGTAACTTCATGATAAATTCTCAGTAAATTTCCAGTAAATTCTTAGTAAATTACCCAGAAAATTCCCAATAAATTCCTAGTAAATTACTCAGCAAATTATTCAATAAATTCTCACTAAATTACTCATTAAATTCCCAGAAAATTCTAAGTAAATTACTCCATAAATTTTTAATAATTTCCAGTAAATTCTCGGTAAATTACTTAGTCAATTATCAGTAAATTCTCTGAAAATTACTCAGGAAATTACTCGATAAATTCTCAGCAACTTACTCAGTACATTCTAAGAAAAGTACTCGAAAATTTCAAGTAAATTCTCAGTAAATTACTCAGTATATCACTCAGTAAATTCCCAGTATATTCTTCGGCCCAAAGGGTAATGGTGGCACGATTGTCATCAAGTTCAATTCGAGATCGGCCTGAATCATTCAGTTGGCGCGACATGATTATGCCGAGCAGTGGCCCATCAATAATCAGCACTGGGCTGAATAATCAGCCTAGCGACCCAATTGACATAGGCCTATCAGTAAGTGAGGCCGGATCCAATAACTCTGAATCATCAAGACTCAATATAGACGAGGTGTCTAAATTAATAGCAGACGCTGTAAAGGCCACAGTGGAAGGATCCGCATCAGCCCAAAAACATAATGTACAACGGAGGCCAATGTAAAATAAATTGTAATCAATTATTTTATTAATAACAATATTTCAGTTTGCAATTCAAATGCGCCCTTACAAACGACTTTGTGCGACATTCCCACACAAAATAACAAATAATTGTGTTTTTTACAATATTATTATACGCGTCAGTCAGAAGTCCACCACTATCCCGGAATTCGGATACAATATTGTTTCCCATGTTGATAAATGTTTTAACGCCTTGACGGCTAATGGCTGCATATTCATTAGTTTGCGGCGGCATTGAAACGGGCACACGCCGCAATACAACAAAACGATTTGTTTCCGTACCCCTAACCATACAACCAGTTCGTGGGTCACCACTGGACCATTGGAAAACATCTTCAAATTTAGGCGTATAGGCAGGATTAGGAAAGTGGCACAACACAACGATAAATTCACATTGTCCATTGTCAAATATACCAGATGTATCGAAATCCACAATTTGAGTAGGAGCATCACGCATGTCGCTTTCCAATCCAGGAGTATCGGCGGCAACCTTAGAGAGCCTGCCAGTTTGGCGTAAAACTACACCCTATATGTACAGTCCTAGAAGCTTTAATTTTTCCCCAAGTCGTTCATTGTGTTCAGTACCAACATCGGGCAAGTCAAAATGAAAAAAATGCGGCTCATCAAACGGGCAAAAATCGTCAATCCTCCAGATGGAATCACAAAACGATTTAGACGTGAATCGTTTTTTTTTTGGAATAACTCCATTTTCGCTTAAAATAACGTCGTCCCGAAACACTGGATCTACTAGATGTGGTCCACCGGCGACTAAAATTTATTTTTGTTCTGGGAGTATATGGACGACGTTGTGAAAATCGAAACGTAGTAGCCATAATCGATGGTGAAAATCCAGCAATTAAATGGAGCACATCGATTTAATTTTATAAGCATAAAATGTTGACCGTGATATGGGTCAACGTTAACAGTGTATGGCAACTAAAATACGTGGAATAGTGGAACGATGAGCGTATTTGACGACAAATAGTAATAGATGGCACAGGTTGCACCAAGGAAACAACATGTGGGCCATACAAATGAGCCCACCATTTAAATTCAAATTCCCGCTAGTGCTTGCCTTTTTAGATCTTTTAATCCTGGCCGCAGATCTAGGAGCAGAGCGGAGCCCTTACTCGACAACACACCGCGAATTGCGGAAGGGAGAACCAATCGGGGGACGACACGTGGCGCGGGGAGGGGGGTAAGCATCCCAGGTAATATTAGTGGGACGCTCCTGGGAACCTATATAACTCACTCCCTCACTCTCTTATACCAGTAAAGTTTTTAGAGAGTGACTTGCGTCATCCGAGAGAGTGAGTGACGTCATTGAGAGTGAGTTATGGCATCAATGTGACGTCGTTTTAAATTAATTATTCTCCCAACTCTATCAACTCGGATATATAAGAATATGTATAAGCCATTCATACGCCATAAGAGAATTGTGTATCTGGCAATTCAAACAGACCGCTGCGCTAGCACAATGTCAGAAGAAATACAACAAGCCGAGCTTACAGATAACATTCACCAGAATGAGGAGGGGGAATTGGAAACCGAAATAATAGACGCGACATCAAACTTGCCGGTTTCCAATATATCAATAGCAAATCCAAAGATAGGAGATGCAATGTGGCAGAAGTTCACATTCAAGTCAATGATAATTGATAAATGCAAGCTAAGCTACAGGCCATAGTGTCCATTTAATTCTACCGGTCGCGTCGAAGTTGAAATACGGGACACACGGTTACGAGCGGATGACCAATTACAGGCTCGCTTTACTTTTCCAGTTACATGCCCAGTAGACATCACATATTTTGGAAATGCGTATGCTGCCGCAGATAAGAACGGATGCCCATGGACAGTGTCGTACAAATTGCTATATTAGTGGGACGCTCCTGGGAACTTATATAACTCACTCACTCACTCTCTTATACCAGTAAATTTTTTAGAGAGTGACTTGTGTCATCCGAGAGAGTGAGTGACATCATTGAGAGTGAGTTATGGCCTCAATGCGATGTCGTTTTAGAGTTCAAAACAAGAACATCTTCCTCACATATCCAAAATGTTATGTTCCTAAAAAGAGATTGTTAGAGAAAATTAGAGAGCTGTTCACAAACAGGCCACCAAATTATGTGCGGGTTGCATATGAATTACATGAGGACGGTGAACCACAACTCCATGCTCTTGTCCAATTTCCATACCGTTTTCAGACACAGGATGAACGGTTCTTCGACGTTACGCACGATCAAACTAATCGGCATTTCCATCCAAATGTACAATGGGCCAACAACCATCAGAATGTATTGGAATACATTTCCAAACACGGAGATTACACGGAATGGGGCGAATTCCATCAGAGGGGCCGCTGCGCTAACCAGGACAACAAAGAAAATATATACCATGAGGCTCTTGCAGCCGGAAGCAAAGAAGAAGCTATGGCATTGGTAAGAAATGGCGATTCAAAATGTTTCTGGCTAAATTATGACAAGTTGTCATCCAATTACAACAAGCTTTCATTTACTCCGCCATTGCCATATGTTCATCAATTTGTAGATACAGTGTGGATCGTTCCAACAGCCATACAGCAATGGGTTGCGGAAAATATAAGGGATGGAGCCCAAAGACCACACAGGCCCAAGAGCATTATAATTGAAGGCCCATCTAGAATTGGGAAAACTTGTTGGGCCCGGTCTTTGGGGCCGCATAATTATTATTCTGGCCACATCGACTTGAGAGACCACAACGACAACGCTTTTTACAACATAATCGATGATGTGGCCCCACAATATTTGAAACATTGGAGGGAATTTATTGGAGCGCAACGGGAATTTTTTCAAATTGTAAATATGCCAGCCCAAAGAAAATAAAAGGCGGGATTCCAAGTATTATATTATGCAACCCCGGAGCCGATTCCAATCACAAATATTTTTTAGATAAACATGAACATGCCAGGCTCCAAGCGTGGACGATCCGAAATGCAGAGTTCTACACAATCGATCAACCCTTCTTCACCAGAGCCAATCAAGAAGAGGCATCGCAATGAGAAGAAAAAGGCCCAATGGAGGAAGATTGTAATAACCCGACCCTCATATCTGTTTCTAGTATATTTTCGATCTGTTATTCTGTGCATTTACTTGCTTTCTGTGAAAAGTGATTTATATCTGTGGCATTTTTATTAGTGTATTTGGAACCTCCCTATTTTATTTTGGGCTATTGATTGTGGTGGTAATATGATGGTAAAGTAAGATTGGATCAAAAACTTTAATTTGAATAATTCGTTTACGACCAACCGTCACTCTTTTGCCCTTTTCTTGTTCCATACTTGGAATTTGGATGTGAGGTTAGAACCATTGGAAATCTTATTTTTGGGGCTTCAATTTGGGCACAAGAATGACCTAAAACGGAGTCCGGATGAGAGAGTTACGCCTGTTTGAAGTTTTCATATCTGTGCTGGAAGCAGAACCGCACGTGCGGGAAATGCGGCGCACGTGCGGCGATGTGCGGGGCAGCAGCTCAAAAACGTGATTTTTGAGTCATTTCTTAGATTTTCTTTTCCTCTCTTCTTCTTCCCTCTTCCATGTCCGAAACCCTAGCTCCCAAAACCTTGATTTCCTCCACTTTTCTCAACAAATCAACCATGGATCTTGCATCAAGGATGGAGAATAAGAGGAGATCACCACTTTCTACCGAATGGAATTCCGAAATTTTTGAGGTATGTTGGGGTATGTTGGGGTTCTATTATGTATGGTTTATGGGTTATGGACCTAGGGTACCTAATAAATGAGAAGATTTGCAATCAAAAGTAATGGGTTAAGAAGATTCAAAATTGTATTTGAAATTTGTAGATTTCTTAGAAACCCTAGGTTGATTTTTGATGATAACCCATCCCAATCGTACCCTAGCCCCCGAGCCGAGACAACTCCGGTGATGACGGACATGTGGCCTTCGGCACCGAGTCAGGCTTTCCTAAGTTCTCCCATTTTAATAAAATATTTATTTGGCGACTCTGTATCTGGCAAAGCAGTCCATGTTTGGCACTACTTTTCAAAAAAATCAGTTTCTCAAAACGATTTGCCGGATTTGGACTCTTTGGCTCTCTTATGGGATGGGGAATGTGGTTTTTTGGTGAAAACACTAGAATTTAAGGAGTTTTGGGCGAACATGGAAATGTTCATAAAAACCTTTCTTTCTTTGAGTAGAAGATGAATGGGTGTAAATTCCATAATGTGTTTTGTTGAAGACTAGTAATCTTATATTATATATATATTATTGAGTTGGAGAAGTAGGTTTGAAACTTCATGCTGCAAAATATTGTTTGCTCTGTTTTACGTGCTTAACCCTCTGGAATTTGTGTTTGATGCCTTACTGTATAAGTTGTGTACACGTGTAGGGCATAACCTGAGAAGGACGAGCCACTCTGTTATAGCACTGTGAGTAATAGTACTCTAATGCACATTATTTACCGTTAATAATGATTCTTATTAACATCTTGTTCCCGTGGTCAATTAAGTAACATGTATGTGGAACGAGAATTAGTGTGAACTTATGTAACATTGAAGTGATTGGCACACACTAACATGATACAGATATCTACCTAGAGTGGATCATCAGAACGAATAATTGGATACGACTACAGTTGTTGTTACGTTAAATAACCTTATGAAATTATGTTAAATATTAGATGAACCTCTGAATGACTCCAATCCGGAGAAAGAATTGAATGTCAATAACACGTTATGTGACCCACGTTATGATGTGAATGGCTCCACTCTTATTAATGTAATGGAGCATTTACCTTCTGTTTATTGTTAATAGTGTGTTTTTATTATTGTGGAGCAATATGTCACCTTATGAGAAACCATGGGAAAATCTTAGAGCATTACTGGGTACTACGTTTGTTTATTATTGATAATGGATACTAACACACTGTTATCTGTAAGTCAGTTGTATGGATTTATAACGAACAAGGGGAATTAAGTGTATTACGAGATTATGGTATATGCATATCTCTGGACTCGTTATATGTAATAACATTCTGTTATCTGTGAACTAGAGGTAGTAATTCATGACAAACAAATAGGATGTGACTGCATTATGAAGTTCAATCTGGTAATAGTTGTTATTAGCACTCTGGTGAACGTAACGTAACTATGTTACCTCATGTGAATAATTGGAAGGAACTATGTGCTTCTGTATGATTTATAAGGCCGAGAGCCATTTGTGAAATATGAATCTATGAGGCCGAGGGCCAGCTTGTGAAATTATGAATATTTGTGAAATTATGAACTTATGAGGCCAAGGGCCGACTTGTGAATCTATGAACTTATGAGGCAAAAGGCCGACTTGTGAATCTATGAACTTATGAGGCCAAGGGCCGACTTGTGAATCTATGAACTTATGAGGCAAAAGGCCGACTTGTGAATCTATGAACTTATGAGGCAAAAGGCCGACTTTGAATCTATGAACTTATGAGGCGAGGGCCAACTTGTGAATTTGTGAACTTATGAGCCGAGGGCCAACTTGTGAATTGTAACTTATGAGGCCGAGGACCAACTTGTGAAATATGAATCTATGAGGCCGAGGGCCAACTTGTGTGAACTATGAATTCAAAGGGCCAAGGGCCAAGTTGTGAAATTATGAATCTCAATTATGAATCTATAAAGCCAAAGGCTAATTGTGAATATTGTGAACCCAGCAGGCCAAGGGTCAGTCTGTGAATTTGTGAACCAACAAGACCGTTCTGACATTAGTACGGAATCAGATTAACTACCTGTCTTTTATATTATATAAACTTCTGATTTTGCCATATC
>NW_021025612.1:1167504-1200427 GCF_004153795.1 Camellia sinensis | reverse complement strand
TAATTCAAGTTGAACATTGAGTTATTCACGTACTATTATTCACTGAGGTTATCTCACTATGTATTTTGTCTGATTCCGTAGGTCCTGCGTTTGGAGGTCGCCTCAACTTTTAAATGCTCGTCTTCCTTGTTAGCCTCTGTGTGTCCAAGCATTTGGGTGAAGCCTACCCGTTTGGTGAAGTTTTGGCTTAGATTCTGATTGTCTATAATATGTTGTAACTTCTAATGTTTTTTTTTTATTATACGCCCAAACACGGGCGGGGTTGTATATGTGTATGTAACTATTATTATCTGTCTATTTGTGATCCTGGCATGATAGTGGTCGCTCAATGGATGTAGCTCTTTCCTTGCATGTTATTATATAAAATTTATACTTCCACTCAGGCCCCATATGTTATATATAACAGGTTAAGTGTCCGTTTTTTTGAAATGGTCATGCCCAAACTTCTAGGGGCGGGTTTGGGGCGTGACAAAGATATTCCACTTCCATTGCGGATGTTCGATATTCCATACGAACGGATGTATTGAATCACATCTACTGGAGAGAAAAGATGCATTGAGGCCATAACTCACTCTCAATGACGTCACTCACTCTCTCGGATGACGCAAGTCACTTTCTAAAAACTTTACTGGTATAAGAGAGTAAGGGAGTGAGTTATATAGGTTCCCAGGAGCGTCCCACTAATATTACCTGGGACGCTCCCCCCGCGCCACGTGTCGTCCCCCGATTGGTGCTTCCTTCCGCATTTTGTGGCGTGTTGTCAGCTAGTGTCTCCGCTCCGCGCCCAGATCTGCGGCAAGGATTAAAAATCTAAAAAGGCAAGCGCAAGCGGGAATTTTAATTTAAACGGTGGCAAGCGCAAGCGAGAAATTATATAAGCCAAAATAATTGGGGATTTTATATTATTTTGCAATGGATCTCGGAGATCTAGGTCAATTTAGGTGGTTGATTTTAAAATACGAGCCGGATCTTTTACTGCTGCACTGGTCCTTGTTGGTCGTTGGCGAAAACAAAGCCAAAAATTTAATCCGGCTCATCAACGCTTTACAGCGGCAAGAAGATGCTCTATTCACCGGTCTGAAAGCAGTTTCCAAATTAGAAACCTAGGCGATGGCTCCATCCATGCAGACGATGGAGCGATGTGCAGACACATATAAGAATAGTGACACAATTTCCTAATTATCATAATTGTATAATTGTTACTATTCCAAAATAAATAATTTGTTCAAAGTCCTGTTCTGTTGTGTATTATATTGCTTTACTAGGCCGCGCTGATCCATTCTAGTGTCTACTTCTTTCATAGTGTTGATGGGCCTATGTATAGTGGGCCTATGAAAATCATTGGATATGTTATGGGCTTTGTCATGTTATATGGGCTGCTGGACCTCTGGGCCTCTTAATTTGCAACAGTGTAATTGGGCCCATTTATGTTATTGTTTATGATCCAAAACAATAATCACATTAATTAAATATATCTTAACATTTTATTATTTAATCGTGAAAATGTACATAAATATTTTCCCACCTCCAATCTTTTACATAATATGCAAGCTCGTCGAGTACAATGGTCAGTGCGAGACAATAATTTACAGGGCTAATAATTCCAAAGCTGGATAATTTGTTCGTCACCCTGCGTGCAATAAGTCGGGTAAATACATTCTCCGTCAGGCTTCTGAGACCACTGTATGTCAGCCATGTATACATTGTCGCAGTGAACGTCCGGACTCCTAATGCTTTCCGGAGGTTGTAATTGAACAGGCATTCTATCTTGTAGATCCCGTGATTCCTAGGTCGGGACATGTCTACGGCTCTGAACCACATCGGGTTGCTCAAAGTGTCGTAGAAGACCCCTGATAGCATCTTTTCTCTCTAGTGGATGTGATTCGATACATCCGTTCGTATGGAATATCTAACATCCGCAATGGAAGTGGAATATCTTCCTGCGTTGGGCTTTCTTCTTCTCATTACGATGCCTCTTCTTGATTGGCTCTGGCGAAGAGGGGCTGATCGATTGTGTAGAACTCTGCATTTCGGATCGTCCACGCTTGGAGCCCGGCGTGTTCATGTTTATCTAAAAAATATCTGTAACTGGAATCGGCTCCGGGGTTGCATAATATAATACTTGGAATCCCGCCTTTTATTTTCTTTGGGCGGGCATATTTACAATTTGAAAAAAATTCCCGTTGCGCTCCAATAAATTCCCTCCAACGTTTCAAATATTGTGGGGCCACATCATCGATTATGTTGTAAAAAGCGTCGTCGTTGTGGTCTCTCAAGTCGATGTGGCCAGAATAATAATTATGCGGCCCCAAAGACCGGGCCCAACATGTTTTCCTAATTCTAGATGGGCCTTCAATTATAATGCTCTTTTTCATTTTGACTTGCCCGATGTTGGTACTGAACAAGATGAACGACTTGGGGGAAAATTAAAGCTTCTAGGACTGTACATACAGGGTGTAGTTTTACGCCAAACTGGCGGGCTCTCTGAGGTTGCCGCCGATACACCTGGATTGGAAAGCGACATGCGTGATGCTCCAACTCAAATTGTGGATTTCGATACATCTGGTATATTTGACAACGGACAATGTGAATTTGTCGTTGTGTTGGATCGCTTTCCTAATCCTGCCTATACGCCTAAATTTGAAGATGTTTTCCAGTGGTCCAGTGGTGACCCACGAACTGGTTGTATGGTTAGGGGCATGGAAACAAATCATTTTGTTGTATTGCGGCGTGTGCCCGTTTCAATGTCGCCGCAAACTAATGAATATGCAGCCATTAGCCGTCAAGGCGTTAAAACATTTATCAACATGGGAAATAATATTGTATTCGAATTCCGGGATAGGGGTGGACTTCTGACTGGCGTGTATAATAATAGTGTAAAAAACACAATTATTGTTATTTTGTGTGGGAATGTTGCACAAAATCGTTTGTAAGGGCGCATTTGAATTGCAGACTGAAATATTGTTATTAATAAAATAATTGATTACAATTTATTTTACATTGGCCTCCGTTGTACATTATGTTTCTAGGCTGATGCGGATCCTTCCACTGCGGCCTTTACAGCGTCTCTATTAAATATATCGTATTGAGATACATCCGCAGCAGTCTGTTTGAATTGTCAGATACACAATTCTCTTATGGCGTATGTGTAGACATCCCCGAACGTCCCAGGAGGGAAATCCCGTTTTGTTCAAGAGGAGCTCAAAATAAGACACTTTTTAGTTTATAACAAAACCCAGAAATGCTTACAAATAGGGCTAAGTTATGGAGCAAAATAATGCAAAAAATGGGGAAATGAGGACTTACCCTTGTAGCAGAGCAATGCAGCAAGTTTTGGACAAAGAATGTGAGTCTTCAACCTCTGAAAAAAAATTCTAAGATGCTTGGATGGATGGTGGAGGTGGTAGGCTAGGAGGTGTGGTGTAATGGCCAAGAACAATGGGGTATTTGAGCTTGGACGAGAGAGATATGGAGGGTGGAGTGTATATGCCTTGGCTGGTTTTTCTAACCCTTGCAAATGGAGGGGGAGTGTTGGTTTTATAGAGGAGAAGAGCCAAGACTTCTTGGAGAAGCCTCAAGAGAGGGTCAAAGCTTCTCAAAGAAGCTTAACCAAAAAGGGTCAAGCTTCTTGAGGAAGAAGCTTGAAAAAAGAGTCAAGCTTCTCTAAGAAGCTAAGCAAAAGGGTCAAAACCCACTTAAAAAGACCAATAAAAGGCTTAAAATCTCGGACAGTGGGTCAAGTGCTACACAGCTGGCACAGCTGTATGCAACTCAGGAAGGCCAAAAAGCAGAAGGCTGGCCGACCAACCAAGGTGGTCGACTGACCACTTCCCCTGGCCGGCCGACCAGGCTTCAAGAAGGAATGCTGGTCGGCCATACCAGAAAGGTGGCCTCCCAGATGAGTAGAATACAGCTGTATGGTGGGAGACCAGAAATTATGGCCCAGGAGAGAGAAAAGCCAGCTTTCTAGCAAGGTTCAAAAGGGTCAGGAAGAAAAGCTGGTCGGCGTACCCATATTGGTGGCCTCTGAGATGAGTACAACACAATGGTGGTATGGGAGACCAGAAATTATGGTCCAAAAGTGAGAAAAACCAGCTTTCTGTTAAGAAAACCGGCTGGAGGAGAGAGAAAATGGTTTTCAAAAGAATTGCTGGTCTCCAACCATCCTACCACCTTCCAAACAATGAAAATAGGGTCCACACAAAAAATGAACCCTAACCGATGCAAAACGAGGGTTCGGGGGCCAAAACACGCGGCCTGGGGCCCCGAAGACAGGCAGTTAGACACCGGAAGTGGCGTGCGACCACGAAGGTGGTCTCTTGGGCCACAGTGTCCCTCAAAAGAGAGGAAACAAGGTGTGTGCCAAAAACCAGAGCAAACGGAGGTAGTTAAGCGGTCCCGAATCGAGGCACGCGACCGACGGCTCCGAAAATCGGAAACTGGTCTCCGTAAGCATGCTATCATGGCAGTCACTCACACACATGCAAGGATGCTAAAGCATAAACACTTACCGAGTACTCCAAGCCAAAACAGAAGCTATGTTAGAAATCCATGCATGATCCTAACTATGCTGAAATGCCTAACTCAACTACAATAGGCTCGGTTATTCTAAAGATGGCATGTGAAATGCTATAACTAACAAGTATTCAACTCAGAATTGAAATACAATGCAGTTAGTATGATGCGCCGAGCCCGGTGCATGCAAGACAGATGAATGAATGCAAACATGCGAGCATAAGTATGCTAATTGAAACATGCCCTAATCTGACCATCATAAGCTGATAAATAAAAGGGAGAAAGACGTGGGATTGGAAGACATACATCACACACACGCACACTTATTACAACATTGCCCCCCTCGAGGAGTCCGAATAAATAATACAGTCCGAATAAATAACAGCTACAGCTAATTATTACACAACATTAACAAATTAACAAACTAGCTAAGTAAGCATGTAAACTACATGAATGTGACTGTTTCGGCTCTGTTTTGGGTGACAATGGATGCATGCATGCTCGAGTCGCCTCGTCGGGAAATTCCATCGCGATGCCTCGTCTTGCCTTTGTTTGCGACTGATTTTAGAAATTTGCGCAAGGCTCCAAGAGGCTGAAACTCCACCCTGGGAAGGCTGCTGACCAGATATTAGCTTGGGAGACACCTGCCGACCACCCTTTGTGGTGGGAACCAAAAAAGGTGGTCGGCCTGCCAGAAAACTTGGTCGGCCGACCACTTTCTGCCCCTGAATTCTGGTTTTTCTGCAACAAAGGCAAGAGAGAGAAGGCAATGTATTCTCAACAAATGTGTGTACGACCACTCTCCCCGTCATTGCATGAGCTCTAGGGAGTGTAGTCCTTGATTCTCAGGCCACCAATCACGCATCCCGATGCATGATGGCCGAGAAGTCGAATTGCACTACTTAGTATGGAATGAATGCACATATAAGCAAGTAAAGCCAACAACTCTATCATGGACAGTGAAGAGTGTCGGTGACCGAGAATCGAGGCACGTTTCGTCACTTGGAGTACGAAACGTCCCTCGTTTCCCGTGTTCAGACTAACTCCTACTCCAAACACAATGCAACTATGCAAACAAGAACATGCCATACACAATGCAATGCCCTATGACTAACTACAATGCAATGCATGCAAGCATAATGGAATGTGACACAAGTATGCAAACGTGCAATGGCTTACATACGAATATGTAACTAGCATACACAATGCTATGAACCATATGGCAATACATATGCGACTAACAACCTAAGCATACACAATGCAAGGAAATGAGATGGCATACACAATGCCTAAACAACATAACATGCACAACACATTGTAACATGGCATACACAATATACGGTGGACTTAAACCAATATGAGTGGACCTCAGCCACACTCAAACAGTGGCCAAATCGATGGAAATGAGACAACCGAAACACATGCAAACATGCACGATGCAAGGGACCGATCCTAAGGCATCAAATGCCACTCTACCAAAGCATGGCAAGAGATGAAAGATAGCATACAAACATGCAATTTCCAGCTCTGAAATAATATGCTCAATGGTCCCAAATCATGGAAACATGTCACCCAACGCATGAAATAGGCCCCGGAACTCAAAACTAGGCAAATGCATTGAACCACAAATATGCAAAGCAAGCATTATTTGATCATGAGGCATGAAAACAGAGCCAAGGCAGTCCTAAACATGCACCAAATAAGTTTCAAGCATGGCCAAAAGTGCTAACATGAAGGGCTAAAACAACAGGCGACATAGGCTAGTAAGCATGGTTTACATGGCATGTATATGAAGCACAAGGGAGGTCACCAAACCAGCCACAAATAGGAACATGGTATGCTAAAATATGCCCAAATAACCACTGGAATGTATCCAATGCATGCAAAAATGATGGGCTCCTTTGGAGGACCATGGGGTGGATTACTCAACACATACAAGATAGACATGTAAAATGGCAAAACTAACTCTGGAAATCAGTTATGACAGCCCTAAAACTCACCAAAAAGGCCCTGAAATGGATCAATGAAGCATGCAATGAAAGGTCCCTTTGAAAGGCCTTAAGGAGGATTGCTCTACACATGCATGAAGGACACAAAATATGACCAAAAGGGCTCCGGAAAGAGCTAAGGAAGACCTCAAAACTCACATAATAGGGCCTAAAACAAGACTTCAAAGCATGCAAGATGGAGCCCCTTTGGAAGGCCAAAAGTGCCAACAAACAAGACAAGGAGAGAGGGGGTCACCCCCCTTTGATTTTGGCTCTCAAAACAGTGTGTTAGCCACTGAAAATCCACTAGATTTCAGTGGCTAGAAGGCCAAACAATGCATGCAACAAAGGCCTAGATGCAAGGCTCAAAACAAGAGGCAAACAAGCATACAAGGAAGTAAATGACCTCAACCATAAAAATTCCCTTAATAAAACATCAAGAGGGGCTCAAAATAAGACTCTTTTCAGTTTATGACAAATCTCGAAAATGCTCATAAGTAGGGCTAAGATACGAAGCAAAATAAGCCTACAAAGAGGGATAGAGCATACAAGGAGGTATATGACCTCAAACAGAAAAGTATCCTTAATCAAAATTCAAGAGGAGCTCAAAATAAGACACTTTTTAGTTTATAAAAAAACCCAAAAATGCTTACAAATAGGGCTAAGTTATAGAGAAAAATAATGCAAAAAAGGGAGAAATGAGGACTTACCCTTGTAGCAGAGCAATCCAGCAAGTTTTGGACCAAGAAGGTGAGTCTTCAACCCTAAAAAATAGTTCCAAGATGCTTGGATGGATGGTGGAGGTGGTAGGCTAGGAGGTGTGGTGTAATGGCCAAGAACAATGGGGTATTTGAGCTTGGATGAGAGAGATATGGAGGGTGGAGTGTATATGCCTTGGCTGGTTTTTCTAACCCTTGCAAATGGAGGGGGAGTGTTGGTTTTATAGAGGAGAAGAGCCAAGACTTCTTGGAGAAGCCTCAAGAAAGGATCAAAGCTTCTTAAAGAAGCTTGAAAAAAGAGTCAAGCTTCTCTAAGAAGCTAAGCAAAAGGGTCAAAACCCACTTAAAAAGACCAATAAAAGGCTTAAAATCTCGGACAGTGGATCAAGTGTTACACAGCTGGCACAGCTGTATGCAACTCAGGAAGGCCAAAAAGTAGAAGGCTGGCCGACCAACTAAGGTGGTCGGCCGACCACTTCCCCTGGCCGGCCGACCAGGGTTCAAGAAGGAATGCTGGTCGGCCATACCAGAAAGGTGGCCTCCCAAATGAGTAGAATACAGCTGTATGGTGGGAGACTAGAAAATATGGCCAGGAGAGAGAAAAACCAGCTTTCTAGCAAGGTTCAAAAGGGTCAGGAAGAAAAGCTGGTGGGCCTACCCATATTGGTGGCCTCCCAGATGAGTACAATACAATAGTGGTATGGGAGACCAGAAATTAAGGTCTAAAAGTGCGAAAAACCAGCTTTTTGTCAAGAAAACTGGCTGGAGGAGAGAGAAAATGGTTTTCAAAAAAATTGCTGTTCTCCCACCATCCTACCACCTTCCAAACAATGTAAATATGGTCCATACCAAAAATGAACCCTAACCGATGCAAAACGAGGGTTCGGGGGCCAAAACACGCGGCCTGGGGCCCCGAAAATAGGCTGTTAGGCACCGGAAGTTGCGTGCGACCACGAAGGTGGTCTCTCGGGCCACAGTGTCCCTCAAAAGAGAGGAAACAAGGTGTGTGCCAAAAACCGGAGCAAGTGGAGGTAGTTAAGCGGTCTCGAATCGAGGCACACGGCCGACGGCTCCGAAAACCGGAAACTAGTCTCCAAACGGGAAAAATGGCCTACGGCCACGAAACGTAGCCTACGGCCACTGAGAGATGGTCTACGAGACCTCTCCCTCCCTTCGGGAAGAGAAAACAGAGAAAGCAAGACCTGGTTCGCAAACCAAGGCAAAGCGCAAAAGAGCCCCAAAGTCCGGAGGCAAGGCTCGCAGCCGAGACTCTGAAACCTCAGAACAAGCACAATATACATCATCACCGAGCGCTCAACCGGTGACGTCTGAGTCTTAAGGCCGGTCAAAAATGGGGTGTCTACAGTATGAATGGCTAATAAATATTCTTATATATCCGAGTTGATAGAATTGGGAGAATAATTAATTTAAAACGACGTCGCATTGAGGCCATAACTCACTCTCAATGACGTCACTCACTCTTTTGGATGACACAAGTCACTCTCTAAAAACTTTACTGGTATAAGAGAGTGAGGGAGTGAGTTATATAGGTTCCCAGGAGCGTCCCACTAATATTACCTAGGACACTCCCCCCCACCCCGCGCCACGTGTCGTCCCTCGATTAGTTCTCCCTTCCGCAATTCGCGGCGTGTTGTCGAGTAGGGGCTCCACTTCGCTCCCAGATCTGCGGCCAAGATTAAAAGATCTAAAAAGGCAAGCGCTAGCGGGAATTTGAATTTAAATGGTGGGCTCATTTGTATGGCCCACATGTTGTTTCCTTTGTGCAGCCTATGCCATCTATTACTATTTGTCGTCAAATACGCTCATCGTTCTACTATTCCGCGTATTTTAGTTGCCATACACTGTTAACGTTGACCCATATCACGGTCAACATTTTATGCCTATAAAATTAAATCGATGTGCTCCATTTAATTGCTGGAGTTTCACCATCGATCATGGCTACTATATTCCGATTTTCGCAACGTCATCCATATACTCCCAAAACAAAAATAAATTTTAGTCGCCGGTGGACCACATCTAGTAGATCCGGTGTTTCGAGACAATGTTATTTTAAGCGAAAATGGAGTTATTCCAAAAAAAAATGATTCACGTCTAAATCGTTTTGTGATTCCATCTGAAGGATTGACGATTTTCGCCCGTTTGATGAGCCGCATTTTTTTCATTTTGACTTGCCCGATGTTGGTACTGAACAAGATGAACGACATGGGGGGAAATTAAAGCTTCTAGGACTGTACATACAGGGTGTAGTTTTACGCCAAACTGGCGGGATCTCTGAGGTTGCCGCCGATACGCCTGGATTGGAAAGCAACATGCGTGATGCTCCTACTCAAATTGTGGATTTCGATATATCCAGTAGATTTTCAGTAAATTACTCAGTAAATTCACAATAAATTCCCAGTAAATTCTAAATAAATTTTCTGTAAATTCTCAATAAATTACTCAGTAAATTCTCAAAAAAATAATCAGTAAATTACTTAGTAAATTCCCAATAAATACTCATTGAATTACTTAGTAAATTACTCAATAAATTACCAGTAAATTCTCAGTAACTTACTTAGTAAATTCACAGTAAATGCTTAGTAACATACTCAGTAAATTCCCAGCAAATTCATAGTAAATTACCTAGGAAATTACTTAGTAAATTACCGGTAAATTCTTAGTAAATTACTCAGTAAATTCCTAGTAAATTACTTTGCAAATTACTCAATAAATTCTTAGCAAATTACCTAGTGCATTACGCTGTAAATTACTCACTAAATTACTCAGGAAATTCCCCATAAATTACTTAGTAAATTACTCTGTACATTCCAAGTAAATTCTCACTAAATTACTCAGTGAATTCTCAGTAAATTACTCAGTAAATTCTCAATAAATTATTTAGTAAATTCTCAGTTAATTTTCATTGAATTACGTAGTAAATTTCTAGTAAATTCTGCGTAAATTACTCAGTAAATTGTCACTAAATTTCTCAGTAAATTCCTAGTAAATTACACAGAAAATTCTTACTAAATTCCTAGTAAATTGCAAGTAAATTCTCTGTAAATTCTCAGTAAATTACACGGCAAATTCTTAGTAAATTCCCAGTAAATTCTCGGTAAATTCTCAGAAAATTACTTAGTAAATTACTCAGAAAATTTCCAATAAATTACTTAGTAAATTTCCAATAAACTCTTAGTAAATTACTCTGTAAATTACTCAATAAATTTCAGTAAATTCCAAATAAATTTTCCATAAATTCTTAGTAAATTACTCAGTATATTCTCAGTAAATTACTCAGTAACTTCACGATAAATTCTCAGTAAATTTCTAGAAAATTCTTAGTAAATTACCCAGAAAATTCCCAATAAATTCCTAGTAAATTACTTAGCAAATTATTCAATAAATTTTCACTAAATTACTCATTAAATTCCCAAAAAATAATAAGTAAATTACTCCGTAAATTTTTAATAATTCCTAATAAATTCTTGATAAATTACTCAGTCAATTATCAGTAAATTACTCAGTAAATTCTCTGGAAATTACTTAGTACATTCTAAGAAAAGTACTCGAAAATTTCAAGTAAATTCTCAGTAAATTACTCAGTATATCACTCAGTAAATTCCCAGTATATTCTCACTGAATTACCCAATAAATTCTTAGTAATTCTCAGTAAATTACTCAATAAATTCTTAGTAAATTACTCAGCAAAATTCCCAATATATTCTCAGTGAATTCCTAGCAAATTCCAAGTAAATTCTTCGTAAATTCTCAGTAAATTACTCAGTAAATTCCCAGTAAATTGCTCAGTATACTACTCATTAAATTACCAGTAAATTCTCAGTATATTACTCAGTAAATTATAAGTAAATTACTTTGTAAATTCCTAGTAAATTACTCGATATATTACTCAATAAATTCCTATTAAATTATCAGTAAATTCTCAGTAAATTTCTTAATAAATTCCCAGTGAATTCTCAGTAAATTTCTTATAAAATTACCCAGTAAATTCTTGATACATTACTCTGTAAATTACTCAATAAATTCCCAGTGAATTACTTAGTAAATTTTTAGTAAATTTGTAATAACCCACATTCATGTCTTAGTCATGTTCATGTACATTGCATGATTTTGTCATGTTACGCTTGCATTTGCAGACTTTGACTTGTTTTGCCTAAGTAAAGGTACCAATCTTGTTTTGTGCTTATGTGATTTGCCTAAGTGTTGTATGCATGTTTTGTTCCTTCCTTGCTATGTTAAGCCTAGGTCATGTTAAGCCTAGGTCATGTGTGAATTTTGTAAGTTGGCCTTCGGTAATTACGGATTACTGGCCATCACGGCACCAAACTACTAGGGGCGGTTTGGGGGCGTTACAAAATTACTCCGTAAATTTCCAGTAAATTACTCACTAAATTCCCAGAAAATTACTCAGTAAATTCCTAGTAAATTCTTAGAAAATTACTGAGTAAATTACTTAGTAAATTCTAATTAAGTTCTCAGAAAATTATTGAGTAAATTACTTAGTAAATTACTAATAAATACACAGTAAATTACTCAGAAAACTTTTAATAACTTATTAAGTAAAATCCTAGTAAATTCTCAGTAAATTCCATGCAAATTCTTAGTAAAGTACTCAGTAAATTCCTAGTAAATTCCAAGTAAATTCTCCTTAAATTCTCAGTAAATTACGGAGTAAATTCTCAATAAATTTCCAGCAAATCACTTGGTAAATTTCCACTAAATTTTTAGTAAATTCTCAGTAAATTCCTAATAAATTCTTAGTAAATTACTCAACAAATTCCCAGTAAATTACTCAGTAAATTACCTTGTAAATTCCCACTAAATTGCCAATTAATTTTCAGTAAATTCTCAGTAAATTACTAAGGAAATTACTTAGGAAATTCTCAGTAACATACTCAGTAAATTTCAAGTAAATTCCCAGTTAATTACTAAGTAAATTCCTAGTAAATTATCAAAAAATTTGCCAGTAAATTACTCAGTAAATACTCGGTACGTTATGCGTGAACTACTCAGTAAATACTCAGTACCTTACTTAGTAAATTCACAATAAATTCTTAATAAAGTACTCAGTAAATTCGCAGTAAATTCATAGCAAATTGCTCAGTAAATTCTCATTAAATCACTCATTACATTCTCAGTAAATTACCAGTAAATTCTTAGTAAATTGCTCAGAAAATTTCGAGTGAATTACTCTATAAATCACTCAATAAATTACAAGAACATTACTCAATAAATTACTCAGTAAATTCCCAGCAAATTCTGAGTAAATTAGTCAGTAAATTCCCATTAAATTCATAGTAAATTTCCAGTAAATTACTCAGTAAATTACTTAATAAATTCTCAGTAAATTCCCAGTAAATTCTCCGTAAATTATCAATAAATTACCTAGTATATTCTCAGTAAATTACGCAGTAAATTTCC
Organism: Camellia sinensis; assembly: GCF_004153795.1. Classification (NCBI taxonomy): domain Eukaryota; kingdom Viridiplantae; phylum Streptophyta; class Magnoliopsida; order Ericales; family Theaceae; genus Camellia; species Camellia sinensis. The sequence goes on along the minus strand of NW_021025612.1, from coordinate 1,187,766 downwards.
AGTAAATTCTTAGTCAATTACTCAAAAAATTCCCGGTAAATTCCTACTAAATTACTTAGCAAATTACTCAACAAATTTTCACTAAATTACGTAGTAAATTCCGAGAAAATTCTAAGTAAATTACTCAGTAAATTCTTAGTAAATTCCCAATAAATTCTCCTTAAATTCTCAGTCAATTACTCACTCAATTCTCCGTGGATTTTCAGTAAATTACTCAGTAAATTCTTAGCAACTTACTCAATAAATTCTAAGCAAGTACTCAGAAAATTCCCAATAAATTCTCAGTAAATTTATTTGTAAATTCTCAGTAAATTCCTAGTAAATTACTCAGTAAATTCACAGTAAATTCTCAATAAATTACTCAATAAATTTCAGTAAATTCCTAGTAAATTACTCAGTATATTACTCATTAAATTACCAGTAAATTCTGAGTAAATCACTTAGAAAATTCTAAGTAAATTTGTAATACCCCTCCTAGTAAATTACCCAGTATATTAATCAGAAAATTCCTATTAAATTCTCAGTAAATTACTCTATAAATTCGCAGTAAATTCTTAGTAAATTACTCAGCAAATTACCCAGTAAATTTTCAATACATTACTTTGTAAATTACTCAATGTTCGGGTCGTGACAAAATTACTACCTAAATTCCTAGTAAATTACCCAGTATATTAATCAGAAAATTCCCATTAAATTCTCAGTAAATTACTCTATAAATTCGCAGTAAATTCTTAGTAAATTACTCAGCAAATTACCCAGTAAATTTTCAATACATTACTTTGTAAATTACTCAATAAATTCCCAGTTTAATACTCAGTAAATTCTCAGTAAATTAATCTGTAAATTCTGAGTAAATTCGCAGGAAATTACTCACTAAATTCTCAGTAAATTACTCTGTAAATTCCTAATAAATTCTCAGAAAATTACTAAGTAAATTACTTAGTAAATTACTCAAGAAATTTCCAGTAAATTCTAAGTAAATTACTCAGTAAATTACTAGTAAATTCACAGCAAATTAGACTGAAAATTCTCAATAACTTAATCAGTAAATTCTCAGTAAAGTGCTCAGTAAATTCACAGTAAATTGTCAGTAAATTCTCAGTAAATTACTCAGTAAATTCTTAGTAAATTACCAGCAAATCACTCTGCAAATTCCTAGTAAATTCTTAGTAATTACTTAATAAAATCCTAGCAAATTTTTAGTAAATTACTCAGTAAATTCTCAGAAAATTACTTTGTAAATTACACAACAAATTACTTAGTAACTTCTCGATAAATTACTCAGAAAATTCCCGACAAATTCTCAGTAAAGTACTCCGTAAATTCCAATTACATTCTCAGTAAATTACTAAGTAAATTCTTATTAAATTCCTAGTAAATTCACCGTAAATTCTCTGTAAATTTCTCAGAAAGTTCTCAAAAAATTACTGAGTAAATTCCCAGAAAATTCTTAGTAAATTAATCAGTAAATACTCAATAAATTCTCAGTAAATTCTCAGTCAATTACTTAGTAAATTACTCATTAAATTCTCAGTAAATTACTCAGCAAATTCTTAGTAACTTATATATTAAATTCGCAGTAAATTCTAAGTAACTTACTCAGTAAATTATTAGTAAATTGCTCAAAAATCACTCAGGAAATTACCATTAAATTACTCATTAAATTCTCAATAAATTACCAATAAATTCATAGTAAATTGCTCAGAAAATTCCAAGTACATTACAATGTAAATTACTTAGTAAATTACCAAGAACTTTACTCAGTAAATTATTCAGTAAATTCCCCGTAAATTACTCATTAAATTCTCAATAAATTACGTTATACATTCCTAGTAAATTATCAGTAAATTGTCAGTAAATTACTTAGTAAATTTCCAGTAAATTACTAAGTAAATTCCCAGTAAATTCTTAGTAAATTACTTAGTAATTTCTCAATAAATTCCCAGCAAATTCCCAGTAAATGTTCAGTAAATTAATCATTAAGTCCCTAGTAAATTCTCAGTAAATTACTTAGTAATTTCTCAGTAAATTCTCAATAACTTACTCAGAAAATTCCCAGTAAATTCTCAGTAAAATACTCAGTAAATTCCCAATAAATTCTCCGTAAATTATGTAGCAAACTCGCAGTAAATTCTCAGTAAATTCCCACTAAATTCTAAATAAATTATCTGTCAATTATCAGTAAATTCTCTGCAAATTACTCAGTAAATTCTCAGTTAATTACTCAATAAATTCTCAGTAACTTACTCAGTAAATTTTCAGTAGATTTTCAGTAAATTACTCAAAAAATTCACAATAAATTCTTAGCAAAATCCAAGTAAATTCTCAATAAATTACTTGGTAAATTCTCAGAAAATTAATTAGTAAATTCCTAGTAAATACTCAGTAAGTGCCTAGTAGATTCTCATTAAATTACTCAAAAAATTACCAGTAAATTTTCTGTAAATTACTCAATAAATTCTCAGTAACTTACTTAGTAAATTCACAAGAAAATGCTTAGTAACTTACTCAGTAAATTCCCAATAAATTCTTATTAAAGTACTCAGAAAATTCCCAGCAAATTCACAGTAAATTATCCAAGAAATTACTCAGTAAATTCCCAGTAAATTACTCAGTGCATTCTTATTAAATTACTCAAACAATTTCGGTAAATTATTTTGCAAGTTACACAGTAAATTCATAGTAAATTACCTAGTGCATTACGCAGAAAATTACTCACTAAATTACTCAGTAAAATCCCCATAAATTACTCAGTAAATTCGCAGTAAATTACACAAAAAATTCCAAGTGAATTCTCACAAAATTACTCAGTGAATTCTCAGTAAATTACTCAGTAAATTCTCAATAAATAATTCAGTAAATTCTCAATAAATTTTCAGAAAATTACTCGGTAAATTATGTAGTAAATTCTAAATAAATTTTCAGTAAATTACTCAATAAATTCTTAATAAATTACTCAGTAAATCCTCAGTAAATTCTGAGTAAATTCTAAGTAAATTACTCAGTAAATTCTCACTAGATTTCTCAGTAAATTCCCAATAAATTACATAGCAAATTCCTAGTAAATTGTAAATAATTCTTCGTAAATTCTCAGTAAATTCTAACTAAATTACTCAGTAAATTCCCAAAAAATTCTAAGCAAATTACTCAGTAAATTCCCAGTAAATTCTCAGTAAATTACTCAATCAATTCTCAGTAAATTCTCAGGAAATTACTCAGGAAATTCTTAGCAACTTACTCAGAAAATTTCAGTAAATTCTCAGTAAATTACTCAATATATTACTCTTTAAATTACTAGCAAATTCTCTATAAATTCTAAGTAAATTCTCCGTAAATTCTCAGTAAATTCTCAAAAAATTAATCAATAAATTACTCAGTAAATTCCCAGCAAATTCTCAGTAAATTCTTAGTAAATTACTCAGTAAATTCACTATAAATTACTCAATAAATTCACAGTAAATTCCCACTAAATTCCAAATAAATTCTCCGTAAATTCTCAGTAAATTACTCATTATATTCTCAATAAATTCCCTGTAAATTCTCAGTAAATTAGTCAATAAATTCCCAATAAATTCTTAGTAAATTACTCAGCAAATTACTTAGTAAATTCTCACTAAATTACTTAGTAAATTCCCAGAAAATTCTAAGTAATTTACTCAGTAAATTCTTAGTAAATTCCCAGTCAATTCTCAGTAAATTCTTAGCAACTTACTCAGTAAATTCTAAGCAAAGTACTCAGAAAATTCTCAATAAATTCTCATTAAATTACTCAGTATATTACTCTTTAAATTACTAGTAAATTCCCTGTAAATTGCTTAGTACATTACTCAGAAAATTCTCAATAAATTCTCAGTAAATTCTAAGTAAATTCTCAATAAATTACTCAGTAAATTCTCAGAAAATTAAACAGTAAATTACTTAGTATGTTCTCAGTAAATACTCAGTAAGTTCTCTGTAAATTCTCATTAAATTACTCAAAAAATTACCAGTAAATTCTCAGTAAATTACTAAGTAAATTCTCAGTAACTTACTTAGTAAATTCACAGTAAATGCTTAGTAACTTATTCAGTAAATTCCTAGTAAATTCTTAATAAAGTACTCAGTAAATTCCTAGTAAATTCTCAATAAATTACTCAGTAAATTCTCAAAAAATTAAACAGTAAATTACTTAGTGAATTCTCAGTAAATACTCAGGAAGTTCTTAGTAAATTCTCATTAAATTACTCAAAAAATTACCAGTAAATTATCAGAACTTACTTAGTAAATTCACAGTAAATGCTTGGTAACTTACTCAGTAAATTTCTAGTAAATTCTTAATAAAGTACTCAGTAAATTCCCAACAAATTCACAGTAAATTACCCAGGAAATTACTTAGTAAATTTCCAGTAAATTACTCAATAAATTACTGGTAAATTCTTAGTAAATTACTCGACAAATTCCCTGTAAATTATTTTGCAAATTACTCAGTAAATTCTTAGTAAATTACCTAGCGCATTACACAGTAAATTACTCACTAAATTCCCCATCAATTACACAGAAAATTCTCAGTAAATTACTTAGTAAATTCCAAGTAAATTCTCACCAAATTACACAGTGAATTCTTAATAAATTTTCAGTAAATTACCAAATTACACAGTAAATTGTTTAGTAAATTTTCAGTAAATTCCCTGTAAATTCTGAGTAAATTTTAAATAAATTACTTAGTAAATTCTCACTAAATTTCTCAGTAAATTTTCAATAAATTAGACAGCAAATTCTTAGTAAACTCCGAATAAATTCCTAGTAAATTGCTAGTAAATTCTCCAAAATTCTCAGCAAATTACCCAGTAAATTTTCAGTAAATTACTCAGTGAATTCTAAGTAAATTCTCAATAAATTACTTAGTAAATTCTCAATAAATTACTCAGTAAATTCTCAATAAATTACTTAGTAAATTTTTAGTAAATTACTCAGTAAATTCCTAGTAAATTCACTGTAAATTATTTAATAAATTCTCAGTAAATTCCCACTAAATTCCATGTAAATTCTCCGTAAATTCTAAGTAAATTACTCAGTATATTCTCAGTAAATTACTCAATAAATTCCCTGTAAATTCTCAACAAATTTTCAGTAAATTCCTAGAAAATTCTTAGTAAATTACTCAGCAAATTACTCAATAAATTCTTAGAAAATTCTAAGTAAATTACTCAGTAAATTCCTAGTAAATTCTCCATAAATTCCCAACAAATTACTTAGTCCATTCTTAGTAAATTACTTAGTAAATTCTCAAGAAATTACTTAGGAAATTACTCAGTAAATTCTCTACGGCTTAGTAAATTCCCAGTAAATACTAAGCAAAGTACTCAGAAAATTACCAGTAAATTCTCAGTAAATTACTCAGTAAATTCCTAGTAAATTACTCAGTATATTACTCTTTAAATTACTAGTAAATTTTTTGTAAATTACTCAGTACATTACTCAGAAAATTCTCAGTAAATTCTAAGTAAATTACTCCTTAAATTCCTAGTAAATTACTTAGTATGTTACTCAGCAAATTCCCATTAAATTCTCAGTAAATTCCAGTAAATTATTAGTAAATTACTAAATAAATTCCCAGTAAATTACTCAACAAATTACCCAGTAAATTCTCAATACATTACTCTGTAAATTACTCAATAAATTCCCAGTGAATTACTTAGTAAATTATCAATAAATTACCCTGTAAATTTTTATTAAATTCGCAGAAAATTACTCACTAAATTCCGATAAATTACTTAGAAATTCCTAGCAAATTCTCAGAAAATTACTGAGTAAATTACTCAGTAAATTCCAAGTAAATTCCCAGTAAATTACTCAATAAATTCCCTCTAAATTCTAAGTAAATAACTCAATAATTTACTTAGTAAATTCAAAGTAAATTACTCAAAAAATTCTCAATAACTTACTTAGTAAATTCTCAATAAATTCTAAATAACTTACTCAGTAAATTCCTACTAAATTTTCAGTAAATTACTCAATAAATTCCCAGCAAACCACTCAATAAATTTCCACTAAATTTTCACTAAATTCTCAATAAATTACTTTGTCAATTCCCAGTAAATTCTTAGTAAATTACTCAGTAAATTACACAACAAATTACTCAGTAAATTCTCGGTAAATTACTCTGTAAATTCCCGCTAAATTCCCATTAAATTTTCAGAAAATTACTTAGTAAATTCTCATAAATTACTCAAGAAATTACTTAGGAAATTCTCAGTAATTTACTCAGTAAATTCCAAGTAAATTCTTAGTAAAGTACTCCGTAAATTCCAATTAAATTCCCAGTGAATTCTCTGTAAATTTCTAAGTAAATTCCCAATAAATTCCAAGTAAATTTTTCGTAAATTATCAGAAAATTGCTTAGTAAATACTCAATAAATTCTCAGTAAATTATCAGTGAATTACTCAGTAAATACTTAGTAAATTACTAATTAAATTACCAGTAAATTCTCAGTAAATTACTTATTAAATTCTCAGTAACTTACTCAGTAAATTCCTAGTAACTTACTTAGTAAATTCACAGCAAATTACTCAGTAAATTACTCAGTAAATTTTCATTAAATTACTCAGTACATTCTCAGAAAATTACCAGTAAATTTTTTGTAAATTGCTCAGAAAATTCCAAGTAAATTACTCTACAAATTACTCAATAAATTACAAAGAACATTACTCAATAAATTCAACGTAAATTACTCTATATATTCTAAGGAAATTTTCAGTAAATTACTTAGTAAATTCCTGGTAAATTCTCAGAAAATTCTCAGTAAATTACTCAGTAAATTCCTAGTAAATTCTCAATAATTTCTCAGTAAATTCCCAGTAAATTCTCAGTAAATTACTTTGTAAATTCCTTGTAAATTCTCACTAAATTCTCAATAACTTATTGAGAAAATTCACAGTAAATTCTTAGTAAATTATTCAGTAGATTACTCAATAAATTATTCAGTAAATTAGTAGTAAATTCTCAATAAATTACTCAAAAAATTACTCAGTAAATTCACCATAACTTACTCAGTAAATTTTTAGTAAATTCTCAGTAAAGTACTCAGTAAATTCCAAGTAAAATCCCAGTAAATTACTTAGTAAATTCTTAGTAAATTCCAAATAAATTATCTATCAATTCTCAGTAAATTTTCTGTAAATTACTCAGTAAATTCTCAGTACAGTACTTTGTAAATTACTCAGTAAATTCTCAGTAAATTACTCAATATATTCTCAGTAACTTACTCAGGAAATTTTCAGTAAATTCTCAGTAAAGTACTCAGAAGATTCCCAGTAGAATTTCAGTAAATCACTCAGTAAATTCTCAATAAATTCCAGGTCAATTCCAAGTAAATTCTCCGTAAATTCTCAACAAATTAATCAGTAAATTCTCAGAAAGTTAAAAGTAAATTACTCAGTAAATTCCCATTGTATTACTCAGTAAATTCTTAGTAAATTACTTAATAAATTACCAGTAAATTCTCAGTAACTTACTTAATAAATTCACAGTAAATTTTTAGTAACTTACTCAGTAAATTCCCAGTAAATTACTCAATACATTCTCAGTAAATTATCGGTAAATTCTTAGTAAATAACTCCGTAAATTTCCAGTAAATTACTCTGAAATTACTCAGCAAATTACTTAGAAATTTCATAGTAAATTACCTAGTGCATTACGCAGTAAATTACTCACTAAATTACTCAGTAAATTCCCCATACATTACTCAGTGAATTCTCTGTAAATTATTATTTACATTCCCAGCAAATTCTCACTAAATTACTCAGTAAATTCTCACTAAATTCCAAGGGGAGTTCCCAATAAATTATTCAGTAAATTCTCAGCAAATTATTCAGTAAATTTGCAGTAAATTACTCAGTATATTCGCAGTAAATTCCCAGTAAATTCTGCATAAATTCTAAGTAAATTACTTTGTAAATTATCTCTAAATTTCTCAGTAAATTCTGAGTAAATTCTCAGTAAACTACACAGCAAATTATTAGTAAATTCCCAGTAAATTCCTCGTAAATTCTCAGTAAATTTCCAGTAAATTCTTAGTAAATTACTTAGTAAATTCGCAGTAAATTACTCAATAAATTGCTAGTAAATTCCAAGTAAATTCTCAGTAAATTACTTAGTATATTCTTAGTAAATTACTCAGTAACTACTTGGTAAATTCTCAATAAGTTCTCAATAAATTACTGAGTAAATTCTTAGTAAATTACTTAGAAAATTCCCAGTAAATTACTCAGCAGATTACTTAGTAAATTCTCACTAAATTACTCAATAAATTCCCAGAAAATTCTAAGTAAATTACTCAGTAAATTCCAAGTAAATTCTCCGTAAATTACTAAGTCAATTCTCTGTAAATTACTTAGTAAATTCTCAGGAAATTACTCAAGAAATTATCAGCAACTTACTCAGTATATTACATAGTAAATTACCAGTAAATTCTCAGTAAATTACCAGTAAATTCTTAGTAAATTACTTAGTAAATTCCCAATAAATTACTCAGTAAATTCTCAGTGAATTCTCAGCAAATTCCAAGTAAATTCTTCGTCAATTCTTAGTAAATTACTCGGGAAATTCTCAGTAAATTGCTGCGAAAATTCCCAGTAAATTACTTAATATATTACTCATTAAATTATCAGTAAATTCTAAGCAAATTACTGCGTAAATTCCTAGTAAAATACTCAGTATATTACTCAGTAAATTCCCATTAAATTCTCTGTAAATTACTCAGTAAATTCGTAGTAAATTCTTAGTAAATTACTCAATAAATTTCCAGTAAATTCCCAATAATTACTCAGCAAATTGCCCAGTAAATTCTTAGTATATTACTCAACAAATTCCCATTACAACTTAGACCATTTTGGACCAAAGCGAAAAATTTTCAGTACCCACAACCTTCAATTTTATTGATTTCAATACAAAGTCCTCCTACTCTTGCATACAAATTGAAGTTGCTTTTGGTTACATTTATAAAGAAAACTTGAAAGTACTAATAAAGCAATAAATTAGGGACATAGCTAAGTCAGGTGTTCTTACGCCCCCTCACAGAGCTGGTCGAAGCTTCTGACGCCAAAGTGGGCCCAATCTGTGCCTCTTCACTGAGCCAATCTATGCACTCATCAGACAAAGTGCAACTGAAAGTGGGAGCGGGGGCCAAGAGTTCTCTCGTCCTCCATGCTGTGGCATACCGAGCAAGCTGTGCGCCTCGGACCGGGAATGCAGCAGGGTACTCTATCCTCTCTGGCGGTCAAGTCTGATCATGGCCGAACTGGCGCTGGAACTGGAAAGGAAAGTAAAACATGCAGTGTGTCAGACCAATCAACTGAATCCCAGTCTGCCGGGACATGCTGTAACTCATTGCCGGTAGATTGAGCCAAGGACAACGCCAAGCAATGCGGTCTGCGGACAAATGGCACATCCAGTCGAACCACCATCCCTCATCAAGGGCATCGACTAGGTGTCGTCAGAAGAAGTAGCCACGAGCCGAGTATGCTGGGCAAGAGTCCACAGCCTATAACTTGTCCATCAACCACACTTGGAAAGGGATGAAAAATGAGAGATTAAAGAATAGAGAGGTGTACGTTGAGAGAAAAGTGAGAAAAGGGTTTTGTGAGAAAAACCGAGCCTGAGGGCCGAGTGTTGTGAGCAATATATATGTGAGATAGGGAGAGAAACATTACCTGCAGCAATAGTGGACTCCCCACAAATCTGGTTGTTTCCCGGCGATGGAAAGCATCCAAGCCCATTAGTGTCTCGGCCAATGTCATGGCAATGCAGCTCTTACCCTCCTTCAAGCCTTGGGCAACTTCAATCAGATGAACGCTAGACCCGCTGAAGTCCGGGGTAAGCAAAAAGTGAGATAACATGCACAAGCAAAGGGCATGTCGCCGAAAGCCCTGCCAATGATGGTCACCGCGGTCACTGGGATCAGAAAAATGTTGAATCAAGCTGAGGATGTCCAATTCTCCGTTGCAGATCCGTCGTGCATAGTGAGCCCACACATTCGTCCTAAGGCTTGAGCATGGCCGAAGCGGAGTTGGGGCAAGATTTCCTCGTTGCGCTCAAACTCCATCAAAGCTTGGAAATCTTCGAAGGTAGGACACATCTTTGGCCCACCGAAGCTAAAGGCATGTGTTACCGGATTCCAAAACCTCGCTGCGGCATGGAGAAAGGGAAGATGCAGTGGAGTGCGGCTCAACGTGAATAGTGCATTCAAGCCGAAGCCCTGGAAGTTCAACTTTTCCGAGCCGTCTAAAGTAGCAATCCAAGCTACGAGATTTTCGATGAGGAATGCCTCCATTTTGATGCAAAACTGAGATAAAATGAAAGAACCACGAAGCTGGAACTTTTATAGAAGATAAGGCACTGTTTGGGGACACGTGTCAAAAATCTGGTGGTCACCAAACCAGGTGGTCGGCCGGCCACTTTTTCTAGTAGGTCGACCACCCCTTTGGTCTCCAAGGAAAATAGCTGGTCGGCCAGCCCCTTCTGGTGGTCGGCCATGGAGAAAAGTTGGTCTTTGGTCTGTTCCTAGTTTATAGAAGAGAGATCCTAGCTTTTCCATGCGTTGGAAGTGTTGAAGGTCCGAGTTTACCTTTGTTTCGGATGTGTTTCGTCACTCCAATTGTCCGAGATGCATTTGCTTATCGAGTTGTTGTTTGGTTTTGCTTATTAAGTTGTTAAAGTTTTGTTTATCGAGTAGTTGCTTATCGAGTCGTTGAGTTTCGTATATCGAGTTGTTACTCTTTGTTTAATCAACATTGTCGGGATTTGCTTATCGAGTTGTAAACTTGCGAAGGTTTTGTTGTTTCTTAGTAAGTTAAGTTGTTTAGTTTGTTGCATCAGTTCACTAACTGACTTGGCAATTTTCGATGCTCAATTTTCATTCAATCTCATTTTTGTGCAAAATGATGTGATGCGATGCTAAGAACATAAAATACAACACTTTTTTAAAAAGTTGTTTCATTTCATCATGCTTCCTTTGTTACAACATTTTACAACAAGGGTACAAGTTTTACAGAAAATAAAACTGCCTAATAATGTACAATGTACTACAACTACTAGTAAAAAAGGCAAATAAAGCAGGAACATCTGCATCAGTGCTCTCAGACTCAAGATCGAGAGGCCCTCTTCATCCTCTTCGCCTGAGCAGTCTCTGCAATACCTCCACCAGCACCATCATCTGAATCGGAGCTGTCATCCTCGGGATCCTCCCCGACATCACCTCCACTCTCAGAACCAGAACTGGAGCCCTCCTCTCTATCTGCGGATGTCTCTGACTCAGGATGCGCAGACTCCTTCTCACTGAACTCCTCGTCATCTATGACGGGTGCTCTGCGCCTGCCTCGTCTGCAAGACGAGTCCCCTCTCCCAGCTCCTCGAGAAGGCCTGGATGGCCCGGCCTATAGTGGTGGCATCTGAAAAGGACAATTTGAGTACATTAGCCAACATGTATATCAAATGCAGAGACAAGAATGCTACATAGAATGGGTGTATGCAGATACAATGTATAAATATGGTGTGTGTCAGATGTGCTCTACGCATACAGTCAAGCAATGCAGTGAAATGGTTAAATACAGCATGTCATCAGAAGTATGATAAATGCGAGAAAATTGAAAAATACCGTAACATCAGCGATGAACAGCTGTGTCTCCCTCCGCAAGACCATGTCCTCAAGTGAGGCCACTAATCCGAGCAGATCATCAGAATACTCCCTGGGAGGCTACAGATACAAGCTCAAGTCATCAATGAATAAATGAATGCATAAGTATCTGAGTGATAAATGAAAAGCAGTGGAACATACCGGTGGTGAGTCAGGATTACTGACATATCGGTGATCGGGCATAGGAGGCTCTATTGGAATCGGGTAAGATGACCCGTATCACCATCCAGTCAACTCAGTCAGAAGATCTGGCCAACCGGCGTGCTGATAAGTCGGGGGAATTGGGGGAATCTATCTAGCCCCACTCCTCGATGTGCCGGCTCTGCTAGACGAAGGAATGTCTACAGCTCGGGCTCGAGCCGACGATGATGCACCAGCATCCCTCCTAGTAGGAGTACGGACACTCATCAGTGGGGGCATCAAGTATGTGTGGCGGTAAGTCGCATACTTCCCTTCCTCCGTGTGCAGAGTTGCATCGGTACCCAACATAGCGACATCGACCTCCTCGGGAGTGAGTCTCTCAGCGGACCGCATGTCATCTGGAGGTGCTAAAGGGACGCTCATCGTCTGGCGCATGAAGCGATCTCCCAGAAACCAAGCCTTGCCAACTGGCCCCTCAAACAAAGTCCTATACTGAGAAGAAGCCCATGCCCTCGGGAACTGGAAACGGATATCTCCTCCCAAGGGTGCCTAGGACCGCCAAGCGATCTAAGGATAACAAGTGCATGAGCTAATCAGATGTCATAAATATGCGAGATGAATCAAAGTTGAAAATATGAAGAACTGAGAGTTCTGAAGTACCTCGGTCGCCTGCACCGTGTCAAAAAACTGTTGCAAGAAGGGCAGAGTCTCTCGAGCCCTCGCCCGGCATCGACCCTCAAATACATGAGAGTAAGGGATCGTAAGAGGCACCTCCACCTCGAACTCTAGGGCTAGCATCAGAAAGTACGCGTAAATCCATAGCTATGGAAAACAGGGCAGTGGCCATCAGAATACAGAATATACAGAAAATACAGAGTGCTGAGTGCAGAATGTAGAATATAGAATGTAAAGTGTGCCGTATGTAGTGTACAGATAGTGAAAAGTAGAAATGTAAATCAAGAGGGCAAAAGGTACCTCCCAGGCTCTCCAGTAGTCGCCAACTATGTTCCCTCGTCCGCAGGAGGTCGTACTCATATAGCAGTAGAGAGTAGAGAGGCCGGCACCACCCCAGTCATACTGGCTAACCTGTGATAAGTCCACCAAAGCACTGAGCAGATACAGTCCAACTGTGTTCCCCTTGTCGGAGAACAAAGTGGTCCCAAGGAGGAACATCAAAAAACCTCGAGCGTACTGCTCTATCTCCTCAAGAGTCTCGGGCATACTCCCCCTATACTGCACGGGGAACCAAGTGTACCTGACTCTGCTCGAAGATCAGTCAATCAGTGGGCGAGCTCCCAACAGATAGATCCAGGCAGCCTCCCACTCGCCTATATCCTCGTCGTAGGGGACCGATCGGCCGGCCACATCAAGGCCAGTAAGTATCGCAAAGTCGAACGGGGTCATTGTCATATCCCAGGTAGCTGAGAAGTGGAAAGAGTTTGTGGTGTCCCACCATCTCTCCACGAGTGCCCCCATCAAGGTCCTGCTCGCAGGATAGCGAGATAGCCCCGCGCAGAAGGGCCCAAATCCTGTCCCGTCCACCATGTGACGAACGGTCTCTGGGAGCTCTGCATACCACTCCCTAGCGATAATCGAGCCATAACCTCGCGTAGAACGAGAGGGTACCTGCATTCAAAATGAACAGATGTATTCAGTTTCAGAATGAAATGTATAAGCTGCATGCAAATGAAATGAATGAGCTGTGAGTTCAAAAGTGAAATGTAAGAATTGCGTGTTCAATATACGCTGCGTGCAAATGAAATAAGTGGGTTGCGTGTTCACCATCAAAAGTTTGAGCTGCGTGTTTAGATTTCAGAAACAGTGGGCTGCGTGTTCACAACAAAAGTTTGAGCTGCGTGTTTAGATTTCAAAAATAGTAGGCTGTGTGTTCACCATCAAAAGTTTGGGTTGTGTGTTCACCTTAAGAGTTTGAGCTGTGTGTTCAGATTTCAAAAACTGTGGGTTGTGTGTTCACCTCAAGAGTTTGGGCTGCGTGTTCAGATTTCAAAAACTGTGGGCTGTGTGTGTTCACCTCAAGAGTTTGAGCTGTGTGTTCAGATTTCAAAAACTATGGACTGCGTGTTCACCTCAAGAGTTTGAGCTGCGTGTTCAGATTTCAAAAACTGTGGGCTGTGTGTTCACCTCAAGAGTTTGGGCTGCGTGTTCAGATTTCAAAAACTATGGGCACACACCTCAAGAGTTTGGGTTGTGTGTTCAACTTTCAAAAACTGTGGGCTGTGTGTTCACCACAAGAGTTTGGGTTGCGTGTTCGACTTTCAAAAACTATGGGCTGTGTGTTCATAATCAAGAGTTTGGGCTGCGTGTTTAGATTTCAGAAAAATGTGGGCTGTGTGTTCACCATCAAGAATTTGGGTTACGTGTTCAACTTTCAAAAACTGTGGGCTGCGTGTTCACGATAAAAAGTATGAGCTGCGTGTTTTGAAATTCGAGTGATTGAGCTGTGTGTTCAAAATGCAAACAGAATGCTATGTTATAGACTAAGTGTTCAAAACAAGCTGTGTGCCCACTCAACAGAATTCTGTGCTGTGAGATATGTGCTAAAATAAGCAGAAATATGGTGTGCAAATGTGTTCAAAACGAGCGGATAAGCATACATAGCGAAAGTATGAAATGTGCATGAAATACAGAATACAGTGCAGAGAATGTAAAAGTGAAGTACATACCTCTCGTGCCTGATGAGAGAGATGAGTCTCTGGCTCCCGCAGCAATAGACCCGCAGGCGCTCGGTCATCAAAGTCAGTGAAATGGTAGAAAGTGGCCTGAGGAAGGACGTGCTCCTGAGGATGATACCTCTCGGGATCAAACGGCCAAACTCTCGGGGGCAAGGACATGATGTCCGGCTCACCCCCGGCACCTGGAGGACCTCCACCATGAGGAAAATGACCCGCCATTTGAAGAAATCTGCAAAAAGGAGCAAAAATGAGTAAAATGAGCCAAAATTGAAAAAAGTCAACAAAAGTCAACTCTTGGGAAATGAAAAAGTCAAACAAAAGTCAACTCCTGAGAAAATGTACCAAATGTCGAGACAAACTTACCTCAAGTGGTGAAAATGAAGAAAGAAGCTTTGAAATCAAATTTTAATCGGTCCAAAGTGAAGAAAATTTAAAGATTTTGCGAAACAACTTGGCGTGGGGCATTGGAAAACGCATATAAAGCACAGATCTGAGAGAGAAAATGGTCTAGGAAGGAAGGAGAACTGATTTCGGCCTTGAGGGTGTGAGGAATAGTGATTGGGACATGTGGATTTAAAGAAACAAGTGTAAAAAGACAAAACTGTTTCGGATTTGGATAGGTGGTCGGCCGACCACCTTTCCTGGTAGGCCGACCACCCTCTTGCACAAAACCTGGTCGGTGGCCCTCCTGGGTGGTCTCCAATGACTCTTTGTTCTCCCTGCAAATTTTGGTGGTGATCGGGGTCCCCAGCTCTCAAGAAAGTACAAGGAAAGTGCACTTTTCGGCGCGAAATCCCTCCGCGGGAACTTCAAATCCAATCCTCGACGCATGGCTCATCGTTATTCGCCAAGAGCCAGGTGTATCCTTTTTGAGTATGTTACGACCCCTCCGAGAGGTAAACCGGAGGTCGCGTTTGAGTTGCCCTCGTCGAGGCTTGCTTTTCTTTGCTCAATGTATTGTTTCAAACATGCTTTTGAAGTTGCACTTATCCTGCATTGTTATGCACGTCACTGGCATTATTATGCGCATCGCTTGCATTGTTGTGCACGTTTCACTGGTATCGTCATGCCTCCATGCTTAACTTGCGTTGTCGCGCACATTTCTTCTTGCATTGCGATATACTTTTTCATCGGCACATGTTTGTCTGTGTTCGATATAGCGTTGAACATATGTTGCTAACTATGTTGTGCCTGTTAGGTTTCTCTCTTTTGCAGGCACGATATTGTATGTACGGTTCATTTAAAGCTGGTGCGGCCAGATGAACCGGACAAGTATTGTATCTTTTCTGTGTGAGACGTAGCGAGAATTGTAATTCTTTTACATCCTTACTGCATGAAATGTAGTTTTGCTTTGCATTCTTGCTTAAAACTGTTGCATTTATTGTGAATATTTGCTTCATTACAGTTTGCTGCTTTGCATGATCATGAGTTACGTTTGGCTTTGTGCATGTCGTTTTGCATTTTGCCCCTGCCTGCGAGCATGCCTGCGGGCCCATCTCTTGTTTATCTTGCCTGTTTGTCTAAGTCTTCGGCCTTGTCAAAAATGGGTCGTCTCTGAGCTTTGACATTCACTCCCGTCACTTATGACTTTCGAGTTCTGTCAAAGAGGGGCAATTGTAGACACCGCATTTTTGACCGACCTTAAGACTCTGACATCATCGATTGAGCGCTCGGTGATTGAGCATGTTGTGCTCGTTCTGAGGTTACGGAGTCTCGGCTGAGAGCCTTGCCTCCGGACTTTGGGACTCTTTTGTGCTTTACCTCGATTTGCGAACCAGGTTCTTTTTTCTCTTCCCGAAAGGAGGGAGAGGTCTCGTAGACCATCTCTCAGTGGCCGTAGGCTACTTTTCGTGGTTGTAGACTACTGTTCCCGTTTGGAGACTAGTTTTTGATTTTCGGAGCCGTCGGTCATGCGCCTCGGTTCGGGACCGCTTAACTTTCTACGTTTGCTTCGGTTTTTGGCACACACCTTGTTTCCTCTCTCTAGAGGGACACTGTGGCCCAGGAGACCACCTTCGTGGTCGCACGCCACTTTCGATGCTTAATAGTCAGTTTTCGGGGCACCCGGCTACGCATTTTGGCCCTCGAACCCTCGTTTTGCATCCGTCTTGGTTCATTTTTAGCATGGACCCTATTTTCATTGTTTGGAAGGTGGTTCAAGGGTGGGAGACCACCTTTTCTCCTTGGAGACCACTTTTCCCCCGCCAGCCGATTTTCTTGTCAAGTAATTGGTCTCCCTCATTTTGGGCCACAATTGCTGGTCTCCCACCATACCACTTGCTTGCATTTCATGTGGAGACCACCCTGGGAGGCTGCCGACCGCTTGAACCTTTTGACCCTGGTCGGCCGACCAGGGCAAGTGGTCGGCCGACCACTTGAAGTGGTCGGCCAGCTCCCATTAGTTTTGTCTCAGTGAGTTGATTCCAGCTGTGCCAGCTGGGAGGCACAAACTGCATCCTCCATACACGTGTATGGAGGATGTTTGGCCTTGGTTTGAAGCTTCTAGGAGAAGCTTTAGTCCCTCTTGTCTATAAAGGAAGGGCTCCCCTTCCTTGTAGAGGGTTCAAAAAAAAAAAATTGTCTAAGGCATACAAGACTTCTCCCTCTATATCTCTACATCCAAGCTCAAAAAGTGCATGGCTCTTGCACCTTTGCATACCATCTCCCAACCTAACCCCTCCACCATCACTCTAAGCATCTTGGAGGTCATTTTCAGAGGTTGAGAGTCTGTCTTTGTGGTCCAGAGGTTGCTAGTCCTTTTGTGCTACAAGGGTAACACACTTTCTCCCTTTTAAGGCTTTATTTTGCTTCATCTTTTAGCTATACTTGCAAGCATATTTGAGTTTTGGTGTAAACTGAAAAAAAGTCTTATTTTGAGGCCCTTAACATGTTTGTTTAAGATCATTTTTCCGTTGGGGGTCATCTACCCCCTTGCATGCTTCATTTTACCTTGTTTTGAGCCATGCCTTAGAGCATTTGTGTTGGCCTTTGTTTGGCTTTTTAGCCACTGAAATCCAAGGGATTTTTAGTGGCTAGCATGCTATTTTGAGTGCCAAAATCAGAGAGGGGTGACCCTCTCTCTCCTTGTTTTGTTTTCTAGCATTTTTGGCCTTACAAAGGAGCCCTTATTTGCATGCTTCCAAGCCATGTTTCAGGCCATTTTTGATGAGTTTTAGGACCTGCATAGACTCTTTCCAGAGTTTGTTTTTCCATATTGGATGTCCATCTTGCATGTGTAGAATAACCCTCTTCATAGCATATCAAAGGAGCATCTCATTCTTGCATGCATTAACCATGTTTCAGTGGGTTTTTGGGCTTTATTTGGCATGTCATACCTCTGACTTTTGCTTGTTTAGTTGCCTCTTGATTGCCTCACATGCTTGTAGTGCAAATCCTCTTTACTAGTTTACATTGCATGCTATTTTGGCCTTTGATTCTAGCACTTTTTGGCCATGCTTTAAACTGATTTTGTGCATGTTTTGGACTTGTGCATGTTTTGGACTGCCTTAGCATTGTTTTTGGGCCTCATGGTCGAATGATGTTTCCTATGCATGGTTGTAGTTCAATACCCTTGCCTAGCTTTGAGTTTTGAAGCCTATTGCATGCGTATTTTGAGGTGTTTCCATGTTTTGGCATCATTGTGAATCATATTTCAGAGCTTATATGTATGTCATATTCCCATGTTTTCCACTCTTCAAATGTGCTTGAGAGTTATGCATGAATACCTCATTTTTGGACCATTGCATGCGCATCATTTCCATGCTTTGCGAGCCATCATTTTAATCCATATTTGCTACTGGTTTGGCCTGCATAGGGACTATTTGGGGCTGGTTTGGCCATTTGAGTATTGCTTTGCATGCCTATAGTGTAATCCACTTCACTAGTTTCGGTATTTGGGCCATCTAGCATGCATTGTGTGAGGTGTTTGCATGATTCGGGACCATCTTGCATGCCATTTCAGAGCTGGAAAATATGTGATTGTATGCCATATTTCATGCTTACCATGCTTTGGTGGAGTTGCACTTTGTGCCTTAGGTTTGGTCCCTTGCATTTGTGCATGTTTGCATGTGTGCATGTGTGTTGTTGCTTCATTTTCATCATGTATGGCCACTGATTTGAGTGTGGCTGAGGCCCATTCATTTTAGTTTAAGTCCATCTTGCATTATGTATGTGTAGATGTCCCCGAATGCCCTAGGAGGATGAGTCCCGTTCTGTTCATTTGTGGGTCTACTACAGTTCTGACTCAGATTGTCACGGTTCTTAATCTGAACCAAAGAGTCCAAATCTGGCAAATCGTTTTGAGAAAAACAAATGTTTTTAGAAAAGAAGTATCAAACATGGACTGCTTTGTCAGATACAGAGTCGCCACCTAAATATTTTATTTTTGGGAAAATTTAGGAAACCCTGACTCGTTGCCTAAGGCCACGTATCCATCATCACCAAAGTTGCCTCGGCTCGGGAACATGGCTACGATTGGGGAAGGTTAGCTATGAGCACCCCCTCTCGCCCGATCAAAGATCGGCCTCTACTAACTATCTTGTTTTGAAAACATTACATGTTTTTATTCCGGTTATTAGCCTAGATTTACTATGTTATGCGCACATCAAACAAGTATAGACTAGATCGCCTAATTTGGAACAAAGCATCGCATATCCATTTGTTTGGAAAATGTTTTAAAATTTGCTACTCGCGAGTAGGCTAAAATACAGATTTTGATGAGTTGTTCTAACTCAAGCAATCCAACCTTCACCCACAGGCATTCAGGCAGTTATATCAGCTAAGCATTTAGCCTCATAGCAAGAATACTGTCATGTTTAACATTCACACTCATGCGAGATGCTAAAGCATAAATACTTACAGCGTACACCAAGCCAAAACAAGGAATATGTTAGCAATCATGCATGATCCAAGTCCATGTTAAGTGGCTAATGCAACACATACAGAATGTCACTAGAATAGGCTCGGCTAATCCTAGGATGGCAAGTGGAATGCACAAATAACATATATTCAAGTTAGATTTGAAATATATTATGCAGTTAGCATGATGCGCCGAGCCCGGTGCATGCAATACTGAATGATGCACGCATGCATATCATAAGGATACTAAATTAAATATGCCCTAATACTAACCATCAAAAGCAAGTAAGTAAAAGGGAGAAATAAGTGGGGATTGGAAGACATGCACACACGCACCCACACTTATTACAAATTTGCCCTCGCTCGGAGGGACCAAAAGAATAATACAATTAATTAACCTACAAGCTAATTAAATATTACAAACCACCTAATTAATTAACAAATCAATTAAGTAGAGAAAGCGATAAAAGTCCTCGGGAAGAGGGTCCAATGCATGCGCGCTCGGTTTCGCTCGGGAGTCCATTGCCATGTACAAGTTGCCTCTGTTTTCCCTGCTTTGCTTCTCTGAGAATGGCACAATTCCCAAGGAACACTCTCTGGACATTGGGGAACACCACCGGCCAAAAGGAATGGTCACCGGCCATGGGGAATGATCACCGGCCACTGGTTAAGCTCTCGGCCATCCATACTTGGTCGGTCGGCACTAAAGATGGCCGGCCGGCCAAAGCTTCCTGCAGAATCCTGTTTTGACAGCAGCAGAGGGAAAAACAAGGCATGGCAATGCATTCCAAGCCAATGTGTGCACCAACACATCCCTTATCATGTTTATGACTCAAAGGGACATGGTTCTTGGTTCTCGGACCACCAATCGCGCATTTCAATGCGTGATGGCCCAAAAA
>NW_021025612.1:1149888-1165671 GCF_004153795.1 Camellia sinensis | reverse complement strand
TGGCCGACCGGCCAAAAGTGCCTGAATCGGGGCAATTTGGTCTTTTGGCCTCGGATCTTTTAAAATAGGGCCTCTAGCCCTATTTTCTTCACTTTTTCTTGGTTGAAAATTGCTCCTCCCTCTCTCTAGGTTATTTTCCTTCCTTCGATCCTTCGTTTTCTTCGGTTTTCGTGCCCGTTTTGTCGTTCGATTCGGGAATAGTTTCGCGTTCCGAACATTTTGAACCGAACAAAACTTTGTTTCGGTGTCTCTTTTTCGATTTCCACCACTCGGGGCTTGTTTCCCTCGAGTTCACCTCGATCCCTGTGCCTTTTCCCCTCCCCGGCTTTTCCGGCCATTTTTCACCCTCCTGGGGTTGACTTTCCGTTGACTTTTCGCATTCTAGCCCGGTTTCCACATTTTTGGCCATTTCCACACTCTCTTTGAGATGGCAGACGACCTTCCACAGGACGGGACTCCCTCGGAGCATGAGATGGATCCCGAGGCCGAGCTCCTCCCCTTGAGCGTCCGCCCGTTCGATCTGGCGACCTACCAGCCGGCGATTCACTGTGCTTCGACGTGAAAGATATGGGCACATACCAGACCAAGCTCAATCATGGAAAGGCGCAAGCCATAGATGGGGGTGATGCAATGAACGCATGCAGGCTACAATGCAATACATACAAATATGCAATGGAATGGAATGGTATTTACAGTGGATAAGGCACGCGGGCCAAACCAAATCTTGCCTAGGAAAGGCATGGACACATACAAACCACATCTAACACAGAAACGGAGCCGCAACCCTCAAACCAGCATACCAGCGTGGAATAGGCGCGTACACATGCAGAACTATGAGTGATGTAGACGGACACAAGAATAAGTAATTGGGTGGAATGACATAAGTGGGGAAGTGTCCCGCTAACGAAAGAACATGATCCTAATGCTGGATGCAAAAATTACACTACAATGTAATATATACAATGGATATGGCATGCAGCCAAACCAAATCTTGCCTAAGAAAGGCATGGGCACATACAAACCGCGTCTAACACAGATATGGTGCCGTCACCCTCAAACCAACATACTAGCGTGGAATGGGTGCGTACACATAATATCATAACTGTGCTTCGACGTGAAAGATATGGGCACATACCAGACCAAGCTCAACATGGAAAGGCACGAGCCATAGATGAGGGTGATGCAATGAACGCATGCAGGCTACAATGCAATACATACAAATATGCAATGGAATGGAATGGTATTTACAGTGGATAAGGCACGCGGGCCAAACCAAATCTTGCCTAGGAAAGGCATGGACACATACAAACCACATCTAACACAGAAACGGAGCCGCAACCCTCAAACCAGCATACCAGCGTGGAATAGGCGTGTACACATGCAGAACTGTGCTTCGACGTGAAAGGATATGGGCACATACCAGACCAAGCTCAACATGGAAAGACGCGAACCATAGATGGGGGTGATGCAATGAACGCATGCAGGCTACAATGCAATATATACAAATATGCAATGGAATGGAATATTTACAGTGTTATGCATGACATATGCATTATTTACAATGATGCATGGCATATGTACTATACGTAGTGGATGCATGACAAATGCATGATAATGCATGCTATTTACAGTGTATGACATATGCATGTTTTTTTTGCTTTTTGTTTTTTTTTTTTTTTTTTTTTTTTGTTTTTTTGAATGCGTGACAATGCATAATGAAGGGAAAATGCATGATAATGCATGTTTTTTTTTGTGTTTTGTTTTTTTTGTTTTTTTTTTGAAATGCGAATGCATGATGATGCATGATTTTGAAACGCGCGACAACACGCGGTGTTTTTTTTGTTTTTTTTTTTGAATGCGAATGCATGATGATGCATGATTTTGAAACGCGCGACAACACGCGGCTTTTGAGATGCATGACAAAGCTAATGACCTTGGAATGCGCGACGATGCTCGACTTTTGAAATGCACGTGAACTTGAATATGCGACGATGCGCGTCGCTTGATGGTAGTGCATGTGAGGAAGAAACATAACAACGCATGTAAGGTGCATATAGCAACGCGTGATGAGGATCATGCATGACAATGCAGACGCCAAAGGTTTCGCACCTTCGAAGGATTTAAGGTCTCCTAGACCGGAGAGGGAAAAATGCATGACGATGCAAATTGTGCGTGTTACAATGCGTGTAGACATGCGTAACAACAAATGATAATGTGTGCAATGCACAAGGTGTGTGCATAACAATGCGAGAGAGGGATGCATAACAAATGTCGAAGGAATTGCACCTTCAGAGGATTTAAGGTCTCCTAGACCGGGCATATTTAAGGTCTCGCTAGACCGTGGAAAAAGCATACAATGCGAGCACAGTGACGTATAACTCAACACACGTTCACGTCAAAGCGTTGTAAAGCAACGCATGCGGGGCAACTTTCGAATCTTGAAAGAGACAAAAGGATACAAAAAGGATACACCGCACCCGTATTCAAGTGGTACGCGCAGAAGACACGATCTGAGGTCAAAACGGAGACCGTTTGAGCTTCGGAAATGAACTTTCTTGCACTGTCTTGAGCAATGAAGGCCCCAAACCACACATCTGACCCAAACAAGGTTGTAGGAGGATCACCGGCCATCAGAGGAGGTCACCGGCTGCCAACCGGACCGGCCAAAAGTGTGGCCGACCGGCCAAAAGTGCCTGAATCGGGGCAATTTGGTCTTTTGGCCTCGGATCTTTTAAAATAGGGCCTCTAGCCCTATTTTCTTCACTTTTTCTTGGTTGAAAATTGCTCCTCCCTCTCTCTAGGTTATTTTCCTTCCTTCGATCCTTCGTTTTCTTCGGTTTTCGTGCCCGTTTTGTCGTTCGATTCGGGAATAGTTTCGCGTTCCGAACATTTTGAACCGAACAAAACTTTGTTTCGGTGTCTCTTTTTCGATTTCCACCACTCGGGGCTTGTTTCCCTCGAGTTCACCTCGATCCCTGTGCCTTTTCCCCTTCCCGGCTTTTCCGGCCATTTTTCACCCTCCTGGGGTTGACTTTCCGTTGACTTTTCGCATTCTAGCCCGGTTTCCACATTTTTGGCCATTTCCACACTCTCTTTGAGATGGCAGACGACCTTCCACAGGACGGGACTCCCTCGGAGCATGAGATGGATCCCGAGGCCGAGCTCCTTCCCTTGAGTGTCCGCCCGTTCGATCCGGCGACCTACCAACCGGCGATTCACATACTGCCTTCCGACGGACTTCGCCAGTTTAGGAGCTTTGACAGGACGGCGCCTCCAGAGCTTCTCCTGCGTGAGCCGGAGTCACATCTATCATACGGCACTTCCGAGGTATATTCTTCCCCGTTTCATTTTTCGCAATGTAGAACATTTAACTACCAAAGTTGATCCTGTTCTTTAACGGCTTAACCCGGATACACCGATACACTGCATGCTGTAGTTGACTATGAATACATTTGCACTTGATATTTGTTTGAATCTGAACATGTGCCAACACGATGTACTGTCACTGAACCACCCAAACACACTGGCACATCGCATGTTGTAGTTCACTGTAAGCACACCGGCACCCGATGTTTGTTTGAACTTGAAACGTGCACACACGCTGTATTGTCACCAATTCTGAATGCTCTTCAAAACTGTACACTTTATATTGCTTCGCAACTATTTTTCTTGAATACGGGGAGATTCCCATGCCTTCCAGGGGTATGGGAATGTCGCCGCCTGTGATTGGTACATGGAGTTGCCCGATGCGGTCCGACACATCGTAGACCAGGCCGACTTCGGCGCCTTCTGGAGAGGACTCTCCCGGCTTACTGCGAGCAAGCCTCTCCTCGTCGCTCTGGTGGAGAGGTGGTGGGACACCACCGACTCGTTCCATCTCTCTATCGCGGGAGACATGACGATGACTCCCTATGACTTCTCGATGCTCACTGGCATCGGGGTAGGGGGTGATCCGATCCCTTTCGACACCGACATGGATGAGTGGGACGCTGCCCAGATACACTTGCTTGGCACTCAGCCGCCACTCACTCGGGCGGGGTATGTCTGATATTCGTGGTTCGAGGACCACTTCCGAGTCCAGGTGCCTACCACACAGGAGGAGGTGGAGCGCACGCGGCTTCCTCATGTTCCTGCTGGGGACGACTATTTTTGCCGATCGGGCGAACACCGCGCCCCTCTGCTTGTTGAGCGCTCTGGTGGACGTGACCAGGATCCTGCACTATGACTGGGGTGGAGCAGCCTTGGCCACCTTATACGGATACATAAGCTCGGCTTCCCGTGCCAGCGGACAGTTGCTCGGAGGTTACTGGCAAGCTTGGGAGGTACATCTCTTTCTTTGTTTTACATTTCTGCTCTACGTTTTCTGTACTCTGTACATTGCACACACTGTGGTCTGCTTCACGCTGACTGTATACTACACACACGGCACTCATATGCTCTGTTTTACACTGACTGTACACTGCACACACTATGCATTCTGCATAATACACGGTTTTGCAATTTCTACTTTATTCTGTGTTCTGCTTTATCTGATAAGCATTCTGATACTTACTCTGCAGTTGTGGGTCTACGCCTACTTTCCGAGGCTTGCGCCAGTGCCTAACGAGGAGACCCCTCTTGTCGTTCCATTCTCCCGACGCTTCGACGTGAGATGCGTGCGGAGACCGCGGGAGACATTTATCTTCTTCCGCCGCTACTTTGACACCATCACCCCCGCGGATGTATGTTCAACTTTAGAGTTTATTTAAACTTTGCTTTACATTGTATTTTCAATAACAGTAGATAACAAACGGTACGCCATTTACAGATCACCTGGCAGTCTTGGGCTCCATTGCCAGCCGTGATGCGGGAGCGATTTGCCGGTGCCGAGGAGACTGCACGCTTCACGCTCTTACTGGAGGGCCCGGTCTGTCGGGCTTAGTACCTAGGTGAGCGTTTCCTACGCCAGACTCTGGGTTTACCGGAGCAGATAGTCCCGGTTCACCCTCCTGAGCACATAAGGGATACCGAGAGGTTCACTCCTGAGCAGATGGCCGACTACACGATCGGTTGGGACTCGACGCGCTTCAGAGGCATAGGCGACTACACAGAGTATGTCCGAACCTTCATTATGCGGCCTTTGAGCAGCGGCCGTCGGGCTGAGAGAGAGAGGCCGGCGGTACCTGCGGCTGGAGCCGGAGCAGGGACATCGAGGATGGCTCGAGTCCGTGGGAGGAGTGGAGCTCAAAGAGGACGGGGGGCTAGTTGGCCAGCACTGCCCGTGACGATGACATGCAGAGGGCGGGGTGGGGCGACTTACCAGATCCCCATTGCTCCCCCTCCGGCGGACCACGAGCTAGTCGGGTTTTACGACTTACCTCTGGTATGTACTACTGCATTTTGCATCTTGCACAGTCATTTCATTTCATTTTGTTTGATATTCTGCCGCAGAATACTGATACTTCTAACACTTTTGCAGGCTTCCTCCGAGTACACTCGCCAATCCCTGGAGTTGACCGCCTCTGTGATGGGGATGCTCCAGCAGAGCCTCGACCTTCTGGCGATCTACAGTATTCCAGTATGTTCTTCTGACCATGGTCTTAAATCGTAAACTGTTCCACACAATCTGATGCACAACACAACACTTGATACACGGCCCTCACGGCATCTGAAACACTGTACTCATACACTGCATTCTGCACTGATACACTGCTCACAGTATTCACACACTATATTCATACACTGTATTCTGCACTGATACACTGCTCATAGTATTTACACACTGTATTCATACACTGTACTCATACACTGCATTCTGCATTGATACACTGTTCACAGCATTCATACACTACATTCTGCACTGATGCACTGCTCACAGTATTCATACACTACATTCTGCACTGATACATTGCTCATAGTATTCACACATTGTGTTCATATACTGCATTCTGTAGCATACTGATGCGTTTGCCATTTGTATTTTTTAGCATCCTTTCCAGATTCCTACTGTAGGAGGTGCTCTAGCTGGACCATCCGTTCTTGTTCGAGGGGGAGATGGAGAGGGCAGAGTATACCCCCGCACCAAGGCGGGGCGCACTCATGTTGGGAGTAGCTCACCGGCACCAGTCCCCGATGACGATGAGTCCGAGGCGGAGACGGAGGCGGAGGCGGAGGCAGAGTCATCAGAGGAGATCGGAGATGGCACTGACTCAGGCTCAGATGACGGCGCTGATGATGATGAGGACGAGGACAGACCCTTAGGCCTGAGACCATTTGACATTGATCCAGATTTTTGCTATTTTTCTTCTTCTTATTTTGCTTTTCTTTTTTTGCTGGTAGCTAGAGTACCTTGTACTGCGGTAGGTAGGTTTTGTTTTTTCCAAAACTTTGTACTTGAAAAAGATGATGAAATGAGACAAAGCTTTTATCTGAAAAAGTGTTACATTTTGGTACATTACATTACATCACATCACATAACAATGTAAATGGAATTGGTCTCCCGTCTGAAAGTCAAATATTTGTATTGTAATAACCAGGTAACGAACCGGCCAGCGGCAAAACAACTCATATAACCCACTGCTTAGTCTGAACACTCGGCCCATACTCTGCTAGGAATTAATCTGCATACAGGCCATTTTGTTTATTCTGCACACGGCAAACCCTGAACAAACAGTCCAATATGACAAGACAGAATACAAAGGTAGAATCGGTTAAAGTTGAAGCACACTCAGACGCCCCAAATTTTCCCTTTCCTTTTTGCTTTGCATAAATGTGGAGAATGGCACAGCACTCTGAGCACAGCATGATTAAAATTTTTGAGATTGAGAAAAAAAAGTTTTTCAAACCGGGGTATTGAGCCTACAACTGAACTCAGTGAAAAAGACTCAACAGCGGAAACAAAAAGGGTAAACAACCTAAACACAACAAGACACGCTCGGAATGACTCAAAGCAAGAATCGAGATAAACAAAACAAAAAACACGACATACCGACGTGTTTACAAAAATGAGAAACCTTAAATCATGAGGAGCCAGTTCCTCCGGGCATTATCTCCCACCCTTTCTTATTTGTGATTCTCACATCACTCGACTCTCAGGCTCGGTTTTTTTCTCAAAACCCTTTGGCTCACTTTTTTTCTCAAAACCCTTTGGCTCGCTTTTTCTCTCAACTTCCACCTCTCTATTCTTCATTCTCTCATTTTTTATCCCTCCCCGGGGTGTTGAATGGATGAATAGAAAGTTGTGGGTTCATATTCGATACGGTTAACTCGCGGCTATTTCTTCTGGTGGCGTTTGGTCGATGCCCCAGACAAGGGAATGGAGTATCCTGATCCGTTCCAATTTGTGCTTCGCACTTGGCTCGATACCTTGTCGCTTGGAGGTTGTTGAGAGCTTTCAGCCCTTTATTGACAGCTTCAGTTGTGTCTTCTTCTGGCGAATAGAGTGCCCTTCTGGCAAGTATTGACAATCAGGGAAAGACAGGGAGCCTAACTCAACTGTGCCCCTAATTTCATCATTTTGACCACTTTTTGCTTTGGTTTTCTACTAAAATAATTTTAACCAAAATGAGAGTTAGATCAACATACTTGTTCAATTTTCTGATTTGAAAATCATGCAAGTCAAGCAATGAGCACTGAAAATTTTCCCTTTTTGGGTCCAAGAAAATGGCCCGGTTTTGGAAAATGAAATAATTTTCGAGAAAATAGTCAACCTCAGTAAAAATTCTCAATTTTTTTTTTTTCAAACAGTCAATGCTCAGCGAGCACGGAACTTGCTCTCGAGATGCGCAACCTCGGATCGGAGGCAATGGAAAATTGCCCCTTGCTTGAAAAGAGCTGCACGGCAACGGAAAGTTGCCCCTGGTTTGAACAGCGACTCATGGCAACGGAAAGTTGCCCCTTATCTGGATAACGTCGCAGCATACTGTAGATAATCCTCATTAGTGATGATCACGACCGAACTCTCGGACACGGAGAAGACGAAGATGGTCAAAACCAATATATGGACACAGTCACTTTGAAAGTGCGTGGTACTAAACTTCAGGACGAAGCTGCCTACGTATCCCAAACATGGGAATCAAGGATGATTAAAACCATTACATGGACTTAGTCGCTATGAAAGCGTTGGGGGCTGGACTTCAGGATGAAGTTGCCTACGTATCCCAAACATGGGAATCAAGCCTTACGTAGTTCCGATTAAGGTACACTCGGGTATTAACCTTCACTTTTTAGGCTCTAACTTTTGCCAAGGCGCCCGTTGCGGGTTGTCGACCTTGCGAGCTTTGTTCTTCTTTCCTTTTTCAATTCTTTTCTTTTCTTTTTTCTCTCATTTTTTTCATTTTTCTCTTTTCATTTTTTTTTCTTTTTGTTTTGTATTTTCTCTTGCTCTAACTTTTCCCTGGGTCGCCCTTCCGGGTTTTCGGCCCAGTGAGTCTCTCAAAGGGTAAAAGTGTAACAAGTCCATGCCAAATGGTTTTGAGATCCTGAAGTCATCTGTATCTAGGAAAATGACTGTTGTATTGATTTGCTGAAGGACCCATCTTCGGCTTTTCGAGCACATCGGACGTTTTTGCCCCTAGTTAAGGGGGGTGCTTCTGTTCTAGCTTCACAAGCTTCTTCCGGCGAGATCTGATCTTCTTGATCTAACTTCGGTGCCTCTTGTTTGAGGGCTGCTTCCAGTCTGGCCACGCAGACCTCTCTCGATGGTCGATCGTTGAACACTCCGAATTGTGGTTCAAGGTTTTAAAGCGAGGGCTCAAGTCTTGAGGCTGAGAGCGATCCCAAGCTGCACAATCTCAAGAGCGACTCCACACAGGTCTTCACAGGACTACGCAAAAAATTTTTTGAAATCTTTTAAGAAAGCGACTAATCGCTCGTGCTGAAGACGGTGTGGGACCAATCTGGATCAAGCCAGGATCCTTCTCAGTACTCACGTTAACAAACATGATTTCATTCGTTAAGGGCTTAGCATGCCTCTCTTTCTCTTAATTTGATCAAAGTTTTGCAAATCTCGGGGAATTCTTTCCCCTTTGTTTTCACTGCAGTGTTCAAAAACGTTTTGAAAAACTTAGGTCAATGCAATGATTTTCAGGGCACAAGAGAGCAGGTGGAATGTACTACTATTCCATTCAAATCCTCTGGCACAACTAGCTCAAAATAGTAGTAAGCACGAAAACATGATAGCCGCAGCTGTTTCATTCAGATTCCCTGGTTGCAACTGGCTCCATAGCAGAGACAGACTCAAAAGAAAACAAAAAGATAATCACAAAACAAAACGGTGTTCAAGGCAACAACCCTGGAATCACCTGACATTCTATACAATGGGACTAACTCGACACAACAAGACAGACCCTTTAAGCAAGAAGACTGACTCAAGACAATGAGACAGACCCAAAACGAAAACCAAGAACTGACTCAACACCCAAGCCATAAATTACAAAACTACATTCGCAAATGCTCCCAACAGTGCGTGCCAAACGCCACATTTGAAATACACCGGGCGCCGCTCGCAGGTGGTCCAACCCCTAATCACATACTTGCAGTATCCTCGAAGTCCAACAGCTCAGTGGTAACAGACTTTGCTGAGGTAGGTGGGAGGATGACCTCATTGTCGATCAAATCTTGCACTTCATGACGAAGACGGAAACAACCATCGGTGCTGTGACCGGACTGTTGGTGGTACGCGCAGTATAAGGTAGCATCATGTGAGAGAGGGAGATTCTTCAAGAGAGGCCGAGGCTCGAGGGGTTTAAGATGTCCCTTTTTAGCCAAAATTTGAAATGCCCTAGACAAAGGCATGTAGAGGGCGTGAAAGACTCTGCACCCTTGAGGCAGGTACTTCGAAGTCTGAGGGTTCTTACTAGGTGCACTAGCAAAAGGGTCGGCAGGCACTGCCTTGGCTTTCTGATCTTTTCCTGGTGCAGGGTTGGGAATGAAAGGAACTGTCTTGGCATGGCGGGGCCTATCCCGATTTTCCGCCTGGCTTGAACTGCCTTCGGTTGGAGTGGGGAAACATCATCCACAGCTTTAGCCACAACTGCGAATACTTGCTGCTTATTCATCTCCCCGGCTTTCAAAGCCTCAACTGCCCACAGCAGTTGCTCAACAGGATCAGCATCGGTTCTCACTTTATTCTTACCTCTAGCCTCAGCTTGATCAAGGTTTTGGGTTATTACATCAGAGCAAAACCCGGTTGTTGTTGACACGTCGTTGCTATAGCTTGAGGCAACCTCTGGTTGGCTGAGCTCAATCACAATCCACCCCAGTAGAAGGGGCTCTTGTGGTACAAAATTCCTGGCATATGATGTGGCTGGTGGCGAAGCCGACATTCCATAGGCCAGATCGGCCACATCGGCCACAGATCTCTGGTGGTCACCGATCATTCCCATTAACTCAAACGTGGTGGGCTCACGAGCCTGATACAACTGGGGGGTCCAAATCGGGTGTGCAGCAGGCGACCTGGGCGGGTGCGGTACATGAACATTGGTCTCATCCTGCAAGATGATCCCTTGGTCTAACACAGCTGCCATAACCACAATTTCCTCTGAACTTTGGGTCGTCATAAGTTCGTTTAACTTGAACGGAGATTATGCAACCGGTAATTGACGGATCAGACGTCTGCCCCTCAGCGAAGGAGAACACCAAATCTCTGAACCCAAATCTCTGAACTGAAAGGGAAAACAAGCAGCATTTCAGCCCAAACGAAACAGACATAGGCGTAGCTGAATAACTGTACTCTACTACTAATCACTGTTCCGCAAAATCACTGCCCTAAAAAATTGAATCTGATACCCGCAGATATAACCGATTCCCCAAAACACTAATACTGATGCCCTCAGGCCTGGTACTAAACTTGCAAACTGATATGTGCGTTCCTGTAGAGATACACTCCAAAAGCACATAGCATGTAAAGTGAGAGCCAAAACACCCCTATGTTGGGATAGGGTTTCCCTGTCCTATTTTGTCAGGAGCTAGGATTTCGCTACGCACGCAGCAGTTTCAAACAACCTAACACCGGGTAAGCAACCTGTCCTAGTTTGGAATGGACACTACGGATTTCGATATGCACTAGGTCGAATGGTCAAAAAGGGTGCCCTGGTAAAAATCGGGGTTTGTGTTCCCATACTTGCAGAGCCTGCAACCGGCAAGACAAGCCTCCAGCAAACCGTTCAGGAATGGCACATGGAAAACATGGTGTCCTAGGCGCACCAATGCACATGCAATGCAAAGAAACAGATAAGTTTAGTCAAAACAAGATATCATGAGTTCGAGTCAAGTTCTCCAAACTTCCCTAGCAGAGTCGCCAGAAACTGTAGACGTCCCCGAACGCCCCAGGAGGATGAGTCCCATTCTGTTCATTTGTGGGTCTACTACAGTTCGGACTCAGATTGTCACGGTTCTTAATCTGAACCAAAGAGTCCAAATCCGACAAATCGTTTTGAGAAAAACAAATTTTTTTAGAAAAGAAGTGCCAAACATGGACTACTTTGCAAGATACAGAGTCGCCACCTAAATATTTTATTTTTGGGGAAATTTAGGAAACCCTGACTCGTTGCCTAAGGCCACGTGTCCGTCATCACCAAAGTTGCCTCGGCTCGGGAACTTGGGTACGATTGGGGAAGGTCAGCTATGAGCACCCCCGCTCGCCCGATCTGAAGATCGGCCTCTACTAACCATGATATCTAGTTTTGAAAACGTTGTGTGTTCTTAATTACTATGTTATGCGCACATCAAACAAGTATAGACTAGATCGCCTAATTTGGAACAAAGCATCGCATATCCGTTTGTTTGGAAAATGTTTTGAAATTTGCTACTCGCGAGTAGGCTAAAACACGGATTTTGATGAGTTGTTCCAACTCAAGCAATCCAACCTTCACCCACAGGCATTCAGGCAGTTATATCAGCTAAGCATTTAGCCTCACGACAAGAATACTGTCATGTTTAACATTCACACTCATGCGAGATGCTAAAGCATAAATACTTACAGCGTACTCCAAGCCAAAACAAGGAACATGTTAGCAATCATGCATGATCCAAGTCCATGTTAAGTGGCTAATGCAACACATACAGAATGTCACTAGAATAGGCTCGGCTAATCCTAGGATGGCATGTGGAATGCGCAAATAACATATATTCAAGATAGATTTAAAATATATTATGCAGTTAGCATGATGCGCCGAGCCCAATGCATGCAATACTGATGAATGATGCACGCATGCATAGCATAAGGATGCTAAATTAAATATGCCCTAATAAACCATCAAAAGCAGGTAAGTAAAAGGGAGAAAGAAGTGGGGGTTGGAAGACATGCACACACACACCCACACTTATTACAAATTTGCCCTCGTTCGGAGGGACCAAAAGAATAATACAATTAATTAACCTACAAGCTAATTAAATATTACAGACCACCTAATTAATTAACAAATCAATTAAGTAAAGAAAGCGATAAAAGTCCTCGGGAAGAGGGTCCAATGCATGCGTGCTCGGTTTCGCTCGGGAGTCCATTGCCATGTACAAGTTGCCTCTGTTTTCCCTGCTCTGCTCCTCTGAGAATGGCACAATTCCCAAGGAACACTCTCTGGACATTGGGGAACACCACCGGCCATGGGGAATGATCACCGTCCACTGGTTAAGCTCTCGGCCATCCATACTTGGTCGGTCGGCACTAAAGATGGTCGGTCGGCCAAAGCTTCCTGCAGAATCCTATTTTGACAGCAGCAGAGGGCAAAATAAGGCATGGCAATGCATTCCAAGCAAATGTGTGCACCAACACATCCTTTATCATGTTTATGACTCAAAGGGACATGGTTCTTGGTTCTCGGACCACCAATCACGCATTTCAATGCGTGATGGCCCAAGGGAACAAGTGTGCCATTTTGATTTCAAATGTAATGCAATGCATATAAACATACAAGGGAGCCTTCAACCTCTATCATGGCTTGATCAAGAGGTGAGGCATGCATGCCAATGTAATGCAACCTAGGCATGTGAACTAGGCATGCAATATGAACATGCAAGCAAGTAATGATACTAGGCACACAACCTAAGGAATCAATCATGCAAGGCATGGAAAGACAAGCATACAAAATGTAATGTGGGCATGCAAGTAGGCAAGGCATGTGACAACATGTTAGGCAACTTAACCAAGGTAAATGCATGCCAAATGCAATGCCATTTAAACATGCAACAACACATGATAAGCCAAGTATGCAATCAACACACTAGGTGAGCATGCCACAACATGCGAGAATGGACTTAAACTAATTTAGGCAGCCCTCAAACAAGCCTAAAACAGTGGCCAACATGCTCAAGGATGGAAGCCAAAACACATACAAATAGGCATGCATGCAAGGTCCAACACTTAGGCACGTAGAGACAACTTTTAAGCACACTTAAAAGAGAATAAACATGGACCAATGGCCTGCATTATAAGCTCTGAAATTGCATGGAAAAGAGGTGCCAAACCGACCAATCAACACAAGCAAAGCATGCAAGCATGGCCAAAACTCAAGGCAAGCTTAAAGGGTATTGAACTACACTTAGCAAAACCAAACATGGTAGGATTTAAACAACCAAAATCAGAGTCTTAGCATGTTAAAACAAAGCCAAAAACACATCTAGATGGCATCTAAATGGTCTAAACATGCAAGCATACAAAAGAGGCCAAACATGGAGCATAAGATGACAATCTTATAAAGCATTAAAAGGACATCAAACGCAAGTGTACAAGCATTCCATGAGGACTAAAATGACATGCTAAGCGGTTCCAAACCACTGAAATGATGCAAGCAACGCATGCTCCACGCTCACACACCCAAGGCCTACAAACCAAAATGAAGGTGGCTATACTAAGCATGTCATGGTCGACCAAAACAACCAAAAAAAGAGCTTAAGCATGATAAAACGAGCACAAAAGCTTCACAAAGCTAAGCCAAAAGCATGCTAGAAACAAGGCTCAAAGCACAAGGCATGTTAAGGCAAGCCATGACATTACAAGACATGTATGCAAGGCAAGCATGGTGTGTCTAAACCAAGTAAAAACAGAGGTAAAACATGGAAAAATACTACCAAATAACACTTAAGACATGGCCAACATGCACTTAGAAAGGTATGCTCACACATGTGCAAAAAAATGGTCCTTTTCAAGGACAACAAGGAGAGGGGGTAGCCCTCTCCTTCTTAGGACCTTAAGGCACCATCCTCACCACTGAAATCCCTCAAGATTTCAGTGGTGAGGAGGCCCAAACAAAGTGGTCCCGGAGCTCACCAAAATAGCACAAAAATAGAGCCAAACAAGGCCTAAGAGGGGTCAAATAACCCCAAACAACAAAACACTCTTAAACAAGTATTTAGAGCAAGCAAAAAAAAGACTTTTATGTCTTATAAGCTACGCTCAAAAATAGGTGTAAGGTAGTCAAAAAAGCTATGCAAAAATGGAGAATAAAGGGCAAGTACACTCACCCTTGAAGAACACTTCCAAGATCACAAGACCAGACCTCTTCTTGGATCAAAACTAGCTTAAAAAAGTTCAAGATCAACCCTCTAATGCCTCAGCAACTAAGGAAAGGTGTAATGGTAGGTGTTTGTGTGCAATAGTAAGAACAAACACACACTAATACACCAAAAGGAGGAAGAGATATAGAGATAGAGTATATGTAAACCCTAACCCTAAAACTCAGAGCTCTAGAGCTTTTTTTGTCAACCCTAATGGAGGGAGAAGAGGCTCCTTCTTATAGAGTTCACTCTTGCAAAGCTTCTCAAATAAGCTAGTCAAGAGGGAGATCCCTCCATACACGTGCATGGAGGGGGGCAAAGTGGGTGCCAGCTATCACAGCTGGCACAAAAATATCTGAAAAAGTAGATGAACAGTGGTCGGCCAGCCAAAAATGTAATTTGACCAAAATAGATGGCCGGTCGACCATCTAGAGTGCCGATCGGCCAAACATTTGGCCGATGGCAACAAAACACAGCCGGTGGCCTCAAGCCATGGTCGGTGGAGCGTGGGGATGGGCAACAAGGCATTCCCTGCCCCTCAAAGGAAAAACACAAGTGTTTGGTGTAAAACCAAGCACAAAACAATCGAGTCGAGAGATCCTAAGGCAGGGCGCGTGGCCGAGACCTCCGGGAACTCAAGACGAACACAAACATGGATGATCACCGAGTGTTCAAACGGTGACGTCCAAGTCTTGAGGACAATCAAAAATGGGGTGTCTACAGTATGCCATATCCATGTTGTCGCATGCTTGATTATCGCATTGTGTATGCCTTGTTCATGTCTTCATGCATGTCCATCTTCGTATGTGCATTGCGTATGCCATATAGTTCATGTGCATTGAGTATGCCATTCTTAGTTCATAGCATTGTGTATGCTAGTTGCATGTTTGCATATCATCCCTCGCATGCTAGCATGATTAGGTTGCATTGCGTTTAGGGTTGCATGCTAGTCGTATTGTGTATGCCATGTATATTGCATTATGTTTGGAATAGGGTTTAGTCCAAACACAGGAAACGAGGGACGTTTCGTACTCCAAGTGACGAAACGTGCCTCAATTCTCGGTCGCCGACACTCCGGATTATCCATGATGGAGTTTAGGCCTTGTTGTGTTTATATGTGCATTCATTTTACATCGAGTCGTGCAATCCGACTCCTCGGCCATCATGCATCTAGATGCGTGATTGGTGGCACGTGGATTGAGGACTACACTCCCTAGACCTTATGCAATGACGGGGAGGGTGGTCGTGCACACATATGTTGAAAATACTTTGCCATGCCCCTTTCTCGCTCTCTGTTGCAGCAAACCAGAA